>JAFBJU010000321.1:768740-858882 GCA_016785305.1 Colistium nudipinnis
GAGAGAGAGAGAGAGAGAGAGAGAGAGAGAGAGAGAGAGAGAGAGAGAGAGCGAGAGAGAGCGAGAGAGAGGCAGGGAAGGAGGGAGGGATATGTAGCAGCATCCCTCTAGCACCTCAGCCCTGACAGCCTCAGCCAATCAACTGGCAGCGCTGCCATCAGCAGCAGCAGCAGCAGCACCAACAGGACTGAGCGCTTCACTGGCTCCTCTTAAAGGGGCCGCGCCGCCTCACCCTGCCTCGGATGACACGCTGCTGCCTCGCACATGGAGCCCGGAATGAACGCGAACCCTGCATGCCATGTCCACCCTCTGGTTATTGGTAAATAAAAACATGACCGATCCGCGCTCCCTCGACCGAGCCTTGACCCCGACTTAGGTCCCCTGTCGTTCCATCCGTGAGACCAGTGAAGCCAAAGTTCAACGTCCACCGAGCATCCCCCCGCGCCTTCCCGCTGGTTACCGGTCACCTCCGCGGTCATCTCTCGTTCAGCTGCATGCCCAACTGCTTCCGTGTGCTCGTGAGTGTTAACCTGGGGGCTCTGTGTCACCGCGCGCATCTGTAAATAATCTTGCGAGGGAAGCAGGTGCAGCAGATTAAAATTCCTCTCTCCTGGGCGCCACTAGACCTGCATCTCAACAGAGGATGTCTCTGAAGCACGCTGCATTACTTGAACTCCTCTTCCTTTTTCACTCCTTGCACCACAAATTCATGATATTATATTATTAAGTTCGGGTCATAACGAGCTTGGTGGGGGGGGGGGAGAAGAAGAAGAAGAAAAAAACAAAACAAAAGCTACCGATGCCCTGTTTTAAGAACCATAGGGGGAAATATTTGATGTTCACGATGATGACATCAACACGTGTACGAAACAAACAAGATTACACGCTTGGGCTTCGGAGTGGGTGGAGGATGAGATTGAGAGTGAGGATGTGTGAGGGAGAAAAAAAAAAAAAGACGGAAGGAGAGACTATAGGGGCTTTCGTGCATCTGTGGCCGTTATGTTATCAGTAATGCGACAGCACTGCCTGTGAACCATTACGCATGCTTCTGAATTTGAATGGTTCGACCGCGGCTACGTATAAAACATCCCGACAATGAGGGGTGAAGGATTATATTTCTTTGAGAGGGAATGTTACAGTGGCACCATTAAGGACCTGCTTATATGCATTATTAATGAAATGTGACGGGGGGGGGCGGAGCTGGGTGTGTCTGCATGCAGGGTAAATTTGCACCCAGTCTGCATGTTACAGTGCTCGCACGTGAATGCTCGCGGCTTCCCGGCTGATTTCCTCAACACACAAGACACGGTGCCTTGAAATGATATTCATATCTACAGCTAATATCAGGATCAGAGCAGACTTTTTGTTAAATAGAGGATTTTACAGGCCGGGGGCACACGGCACTGTGTTGCAGGCCTACCAGGAGGCACGCGCACACACACACACAGTGGGCTCAGCCCCACTTAATTACATGCAACAGTAACTCACTTCATTATAATGATATTCTATCACCCTAACCGACGGTGAATTGCTGTGTAGAGAGCATAACAAAGGGAAAACTTTGGCATTTCCAAACCGAGACGAGAAACCACAGAGTGCCCCAAGTTACAGTGCAGGATGCGGCCACAAACCCTGCCGGAGCAAATCAGAGCACTGAGCGGGGCTTGGAGGCAGCGGCTTGAAAGGACGATGCAAGCATATTGATCACGGCACACATGACTGAGCACATGTTGCAACCATCCTTCCCCCTGAGCCGCGCTCGGGCTCTCTTATAAAGTGTCCACATCGCATTTAGCGCTCAGCGCAGTAAGAAGGTTTGCAGCAGACGGGGGGAAAAAAAATGGTACAAATGCACGTCACGTGCGGCATCCAAGGAGAGGGAGCTGGATCAGGCCTGTTGAATGAAACGCGTTTATGTCATCGTCACATGCACGGGCGAGCGCGCAAAAACACAGATGTGCCTATGAGCTGCGTACGTAGTTCCTCCAAGGGGAAAAGTGACCTCTCCCTTTAAATATGATATAATTATATATATATATATTTTTTTATTTTTTTATTTTTATTTTTTTTCTTTTAAATTGGTTAATCCTTTTAGAGCCAGTCAATTGCTGGTTTTCTGTATCAGAGGGACAGGACAAAGAGGAATACAGGAAGTTAATATGAACTTATTGGATTACAGTAGAGCTATTACAGGGGACAGAAAAAAGGTCTGGAATGTTAATGTGGCACTGGTGGATATATCCTGTTAGATGTGTTATGTTCCGGTTATTTGAAATCAGACATATTATGAAAGAAATGGTATGCCATATTGTTTCACAGTGAAATACGTCTGCATGGGCATGAAGCCCACACTTACATGTGTGGTGAAATTGCAATAAATATGGATTTTGGGACGGCTCATTTTTTGTCGAGACCGTGTGGTTTGGTTGGGACTCATTGAAACAATCAATTCTGACGTCGTCATCTGCGATGTCCTTGTAGTGGATCACATGTTATGTTAATTCAATCTCTAGTTGATAACATAATAAAACGGTCACGCATATTAGATTATTTCACCATCGGTGCTGCAGTGCCAAATATATATTAAAAAAAAGACATATTTTGTTACTGGTGTTCATGTCACTGAAAAGAGAGAAGACCTTTTCTCTTGAAACGTTTTGAAACAACGTGTCATTATAAACACTGAAACAACTCTGCACAGTTGGGTATGATTGAAGCTCGTAAATTACACTCTGACACCTACCAAATTAAATATCTGCTCCCATCCAGGGTAACACACACACACACACACACACACACACACGCAGGCATACAGAATACTCAATGAGGAGCGTTTGTGTGTACAACCCTTAATAGATACTGTGCCCAATTATAGCGCTCGAACTGGAAAGATGTGCATCAACAGCAATAGGCGATTTATCTTGCGAAATGAAAGCGGCGACCCCTGACCTTCGGTCGACAAATGAAAAAAAAAAAAAAAGGGACCTGTGATTTATGGCACATACGGGGAAATAATCCTGTGCTTCTGAACAGAGACGCACGTCTCCCCTGCGCTCCACCTCGCAGCTTCCCCCGCCCCTCCGACACTATCAGCTCCGCATCAGCCTGCACAGCACTCATTACGTAAACCCACCTGGACACCCTGCACACACCGTGTATTGAGCTTTTCAGTCATGTTCTCGGCATTTCTCAGAGGAAGCTGTGCGACTACTCCTTCGTCACCTGACCGGATGCGGCACCATAAATGGGCAGTCGGCAGTGAGGCATTCTTAAAGGCGCAGCTGCGTACCGACACGTATGATGCTGCTCTACTGTAGCCTTAACTAACTGTAAGAGGGGGTGAGGAAGCGAGTCTCAGAAGTCTCACTCGGGCATCGTTACATCACAGCAGAAGGCATTTGTTTCCTCCACAAATTTCCGACGTTGAAAGGAATAGATTGCAGAATACAGAAGCATCTCCACCCATAATGCGGCCACTGCTCGATGAATCATAGCGTGGTGAAGTGTGCAAGAGAGGGGGCATGTGCATGGCAAATGAAGGGAGGCCGCAAGACAGGGAGCCAGTCAGGCCCAGCGAGACAGGAGATACTCATCGGTTTTGTCCCGAAAGACAAAGTGACCTGCCGAGGTGCAACAGCGAAGGTCTCTCGGCAAAAAAAAAGCACTCCTTCTTAAGAGGCCTCAGTGGCAAAGCTGCTTCGTCACACACACCAAATACAACCCCTCCAACCGATGGAATAAAGAGAGAGAGAGAAGGTTTAGGTGGAGGAAAAGGAAAGAGGGAACGGAGGGAAACGATGGGGGAAAGGAAAAGAGGAGGTTGTGAGATTTGAACAGAGCTGCACAGGTGCATGAAAAGACAGAAGCGGAAAGAAAGTGAGCTATCGGAAGGGATGCAAGCGGGAGGCTGAGCCGAAAACCGACAGGAAGATTGGAAGCAGTTGATCAAACGTGATGGTGTCGCACGTCCACAATAGACGCACGCCACGACTGAAGAGAAACAAAGCTAAGGTGCCGTGTGTGTGTGGGCAGGATTGTGATGACTAGAGGGGACATTACTGAAGCATGGCGCTGAGCAGGAGGGGGAATAAAAATAGAGGGAGGAAAATAGAGACGTGCGGAGAAAACAACAGTGTTTATGCGCCCGTGAATGCACGGCGAAGAAAAGAAAAAAAACGGCGTGCGCACGTGTGTGTAATTATCCGTTCACCTTGCCACAGCGCGCAAAGCGTGTGAAATCAGTGTGCGTGTACATCATCACAAATGTGCTCAATGTGTGTACCGTGTAAAAAACGGAGCGGAGCGAGAGAGAGAGAGAGAGAGAAAGAAAGAGAGAGAGAGAGAGAGAGAGAGAGAGAGAGAGAGAGAGAGGAAAAACAAAGATGCGAATTAGAAGAGGACTAAGAAAAGACAAGATGAAAAACTAAAAAAGCGAGGAGAGAGATAGATAGATAGAGAGAGAGAGCGAGAGAGAGAGAGAGAGAAAGAGTCAGAGCAGTCTGTAGGGATGCAGGCGGGGGAGGAATGTGGTTTCCATGGCAACCTGAGGAAGGCTGAGCTCTGGGTGTCCGTTCCAGCTCTGCACTGCACCGGCCCTCGCCTCTCTCTCTCTCTCTCTCTCTCTCTCTCTCCCTTCCTTCCTTCATGCAAAAGAGGGAGTCCTACGCGCACACACGTACACGCACACACAAACGCAGACCCACATTATCCACACCCGAGTCGACGTGTAGCGTCACCGTATTCTTACGAAACATTAGCGTAAACGCACACATTGAATCTCTGATCTGTGCATCTCCCCCGATTTTTTTTTATTCTTTCCCCCCCCAACCTCTTCCAAGCCCTGAGATCCTCATGCCTGCGCCCCCTCCACCCACTGCACTAGTTCTGGGCTCAGCTGAGAAGCCAACGCCTGCGGCCACTGCGCTGCCATGTGCCACTGGCCGCGTTGTAATGAGCAAGGCGTGTGCACACAAGAGCCCTACCGAGGAACACGGTAAGCCTATATGAGACATGTCGCTGGCATGGAACGTACGAGGACCGTGCTCCTTGCTCGCTTTGTGAAGTCAGTGATCTTGACCTTTGACTGCCAACGTTGGAAGCAGCTCGTCCCCGGGTCCAAGCGGACGTTTGTGCCAGATGTAATGAAATGGCCCCCCCATGTGCTCATGACATATTGCGTTCAGAAAGGAAAGGATGGATGGGAGATCACGGCCACTTTGACCTTTAACCGGCAAAACCTAACCAGTTCATCCTTGAATCCAGGCGTCAAATCAAGGAAAGAAGAAATTCAAAGATGTTCCCGGGGAATCGCGTTCAAGAGGACGATGATCTGCATTGTTTGGTGACTGCCAATAATCACTATGATCCGGATAAGCAAAATGGAGGACAATTATCATCGCATATCATTTCGCTCCTTGTAATTTTGGTTGAAATATTAGCATCACAACAAGCAACGCACGCTAGTTGGAGTTCAGGCCGAGCTCATACAACAATCAAACCAATCCCAAGAAAGAAAATCCCGAATATCTTGGGCTTCCTCACGGCTCATGAGCCACGTCTCGTCATTAAGATGTTACCACCACAAGTGCCACAACCTTTACGAGCAGTAGGAGGAACTGTTTCTTAATGCCGGAGCCATCTCCGTGGAGAATGTGTAATCATCACATCATCAGGGTCATTAGTCGCTGGATTGCTGCTCCACTTAGCAGCAGCTGCCCTTTGTGACGCTTTTGTCGAACCACCGGGGGAAGAAGTTGTGTTCAGGGGACCCTTTGGGAGACTCAACGTTTGCTTTTGCCCCACTCACCTTTGGGACGTCGACATGGGAGCGAATCACCAGGCCAGACACCCGCTCCACTTTGTGAGGGCTCCTCCGGCTGGTCACCCGGACCCGGGACACGCCCTCTCCATCCTGGTCCTGCGGGACACACAGGCAGAACCACAGTCACAAAATAAATCCCTCCCCCGGCAGTGATCGGGACACGATTAGAGGCGGCATGGCCCACGGAATAGCGCAATATTGAAACATCTGTGGGACAGTCGCAAGTGAAGAAAAGACTTGAGAATATGAAAACAGCACAAGCTTAAAATCCACCACTTAGCGCTGGCAGAACTTGAAAGTAGAAGGCCTCTAAGATTGACGCTATGAGGTAAATTAGCTCAGCAGGAAGTCTGTAAGCGGAAGAAAAAGCCAGTATGGCTTCCTGTATCTTTATATTTGTTTGAATGGCACAAAAAGACCTACCATTAAAATGATAATGTGCAATCAGATCAGCGGCTAAACTAAAAAGGCCCTCTAACTTCGCGTTTGGCCCACAGAAATCAAAGCCCTATCAATCCTCTCACCTGTCGGCAACAGATTGCAGGTGACATTTTACCCAAAATATCAAACGACTGCGGCGCAGTGTGTTTTTAACAATCAGCACTTTTCGGGATCAAAGATTAGAGGGGGGCACTGATACAGAGGCGGCTCCGCGCCCAAAGGAGAAGACCTTTGCAAAAAAAAAATCAAAACTACTCCCACACAGTTGGATTTGCGCCACGGGGACTCGGCCGTTAATCACAACCCTTTGCCGTTTGTTGTTGGCTACAAGTCCACTTGTGACGACGGAGTAGTACAGCGCTGGACTGAATATTTTTGCCTGGCGTGACAAATGAAACATTGCTGGAAACGGCAATGGCCAAGAAGTGCTGCGGTACGCCAAATTCAGCGGGACCCTTCCCACGGATGGGACCACGCAGGCTTACTTCAGTGACAGCAGGGGGCAGGCTTTTAGAGCAAACTGTCATTTCAATTTGAAGTTTGCCAAAAGCGGAAAACAGACCCTGTGATCTCCCCAACAAGGTCCCTCGGGGCCGCTACCTCCACATTGAGAGGAACGCTGCCATCCAGGCTACGGCAGCCGCCGACCGATCGGAGGCCCTTTAATATGACATTTATGCCAAGGCTTCAGTCGTCTTTGCATTGCATTCGTTTTTCCGCCGATGCAGATCTGTGTATGTACTGGGTCATTTCAGCGGTGCTGGGCGAGAGGCTGCTTTGACGGCCCCGTTCGCCCGTGGCAGCAGCGACAGGCAGGTCAACTGGCTCTGGCCTGCGCGCACACACACACACACGATATAATATTTAAAAAGTAACAGGTAACATCCAGGTCTTTGTTGGCCTTTTGCACAGAGATATTCCATATTTATCACACAGCAAAATAAAAAAAAAACACCCGAATGTTCTCGCCATCAAAACACAAGCTCACTGCTGATCGTTCATTCAAGTCAAATCGGCCGAGAAGCGCTTCTTCGCCCGCTTCCATTTTTTCCTCCAGAGGAGCGCCTCTCCACTCTCACCTGCTACTCTGCACCAAATCAGGGAATTTGCAGACTCATTTAGTTTCCCTCCCATCCTCCACTCAGGTGACAGCGTGGCTAGAATACTGATGAGCACCTCACTGGGTGTCCATTAAGCAGCTCGCTGGCTCTCTCTCTAACTTCCCACTATGGCTGCTGCATCCCTCCATCACCCTGTCGCTCTCGAGGACTGAGCCCGGGCCCCGCAGGCAGCTGCGCTCCAGAGAGGAGGACGATGGGGGACGGATCGGGAGCCGTGCCGCACGGAATTAGAGGGTGGACAGGGTGGATCACAGGAAAAAAAAAAAAAAAAAAAAAAGCTGAGAGGAGGATCTTAGGATGGCAGGATAGAGTTCAGAGCACAGCGACAGTTTGTAGTTTTCGTTTTTTACAACTTGGAGAGGGAAAGACTTCAAGCAGTTGTTGAACTTTTGTGGCTGTCAACAGGCACATTGAAACAATTAAGCTCAGCTTAATTGTGATTTGATTGTCAAAACGGGTCAAATTGGATACATTGCATTGGGTTGAAATAAAAGATAGTCGGATAATAGTAATGAATACAGGGTTAATGGACATATAAAATGGGTAATGTAAAGCTAATATTTTTAAATGTTATGGTTAGTACTGGCTAAATGATAAATAAGTTAATCTATTGTATGTATACCACGAATGAGCTATTACATAATTAATAGTGTGAACTAAAATCCAACATCACGTCAAATATATCCTATTTAAACCATAATGATGAACCACAATACTGGGGCTCTTCAGGTGCGTCATAATTCTTCCGGAAAATTCCACGCCGTTTCATCCGAAAACATATCGTCAATACGTATCCAAATATTTCCTTTGAACAATTTTAAAAATGGAAGAGAATCCTTTTTGTCAATCACTCGACGTTTTACGGGGGCAGCCTTGAACTGGACAACAGTGTCCTGCATCCCTTTGATGCAGTCTAGTAAATGACAAGTTGACTGCTGTGCCCCTGCTCATCAGACCGTACATAATCCAGTTCGGACTTGGCACATTCATTTCAAAAACATATTGCCATTAAGGGATTGACTGGAGGGAGGGGCTGTTAAGCATGAAGGAATATCGTTGGATTACATTTTTTTTTTTTATCTCGTGTGAGTATTGACTTGCGTTATTTCAGCATCACCTTCATATTATAATCCTTGGAAAAAAAAAAAAAAAAAAAAAGACCGGTACCCACACAGCACTGTGCAGGGGCAAATTTTTCACAAGAATCCATTTTGGGGCTATAAAACGACACATGTATCCATCAACCAAACACAGACGATTGCCGCGTTGCCTCCACACTCCGTATTTTATACCTGTTGGTTGACAATTCTGGCAGAAAAGTGGATCTGAAGTGGGACGCAGTAAAGCAAATCGTTGACCGTGCCAATTAGGAAGCATTCACAAAATCCCACACAGATAAGGATTTCCCCAGAGCAAAGTTTAAATTAAAGGATCTTGGGTTTCCGGTACAAACAGGCTAAAAAGGTATGGCAACGACCGACAAACAACTTCTAACTTCAAAAATATGAACGGGTATTGGCGTAAAAGTGGAAGAATGTCCACCCATGTAAAGAATGTGCATTCTAAATGTATTCTACATCGTATCCGAAGCCAATAAAGATTCGCTGTACAGGTGAGGTTCCTTTTTTCGAGGGCGGATCAGCATGCTGGCCTATGTGACACAAAACGGTGCTGAAGACACTTTTTTTTTGTACCTGCCGTACAATGCGGTCGGAGGCCTGTGATGCTCCTCGGTAAACATCTGCACGGGGTTTAAATATACGCAGCAAAAGTGCCGATTTCCCCTTCAATGCAGTTGTTGCTTCTCTCTGCGGCACACAAAAAATATTCTTAATAACCACGCGAGTGCAAACACTCGATACGACGAGGGGACTGGCTGACTTCATGAGAGCGGCCCACTGATGAGCAAATGGAAATCAGCGCTCTTTTGACTCCGTCTAATTTCCTTCTACCCATGTGACCCCCCCCCCCAACTTTTCTCTCTTGCCTCGCGCTCCATCACCGGGCTGAAGCTACAGCCGCCGTGACTCATGGCAACATTTTATCCATGTGGGAGTGCGAGGGACACAGGTAGTGACACCGCGCTGCTGTGCCTTTTATGGCCGGCCGGAAGCGAAGGGTGGCACACAGCGGTGCGCCACGCACCGGAAAAGATCGTAAAAATGTTACTCCATCAACAGAAATGCGAAAGCAAGAAAAAATTACCTCCCACGCGCTGGGCCTTCTCTCCTCTTTCACAACAGTTTCTTCCGAGGTATGTTGCAAGGTCACCTCGTAACACTCTTGAATATCTGCGTGGAGAAAAAAACAAAAAAAAAAACAAGACAATAATGAGCTTCTTTTTTATTTTTCTGTACTTGGGTTGTTACAAAAGAGTTTTTTTATTTTTTTTATTCACCGATTCATTTTTATTATTTGCTCATAACTTCTCAGTCTTCCAAAGCACAGAGCAGTCACAGGCGCACTGGGAGAGGTTTGTTTACTTCGGTGAGACAGCGGGTGAAAACCTGGGGGTGGGAGGCGTCTGTTTACATGGAAGTTATGTCTCCACATTAGCAAGTGCTCTTCTCGCAATATAGTGCATGACTCAGGTACTGACTGAGCAAGTCATCAAGACAGTGGCTTGGAGGCCCACAAATCGCACACATTACCTGCACACTTCACATTCCTTCATCTACATGATACAGACTTATACATCGATCACTCCATAGGTCATTTGAAGTCCCTTTGCATTGAAGCTCCATTTTAGGATGTGGGTACTTGAGCTTCCTTCCCGTGTTGAAGAAAAGCAGACACTGCCCTCTAGTTGAATAGTGGGAAACGTGAGGCCTGCTGTAGAAATGGAATTTTTGGAAAGTTTCATCCTGAACTGAACAACCTGAACACGTTAAATAAATAATATGCCGCAGGAATTGAGAATCCGTCTCTTATTTGACACTCGTATTGCAGTCACGCTGGAGTGTGTGTGGTTTATTCGGCAGGTGCAAGGTTTTACCTTAGTCAACATATTAGTTTAGTGTGTAACAAGCTTACATTTGCTGATTAACTCGAAATAGTACAAATAAAGGTGGGACAGTCACCAGCTTCCCAAACAAATATTGGCCAAATTAAAACTTTGATAAATAAAAGGATAACGCATCACCAAAGTTCAAATCATTTCATCCAGTATTGGTCAGAGGCTCCATTTGATGACTACTGTTGATTAGTTCCTAGAACACCTCAGTCTGGGCAAAATTCTCCCACTGATGGATAACATGGGAAATAAGTAAATAGAGAAATCCTAATCTGAAAGATTCCTAGCAGACCAGGCTATTTGCATAAACGTGTTGCCTGCAGTTTGCAGACGTGCTCACGTTTTCTGTGGTACTACTCAACACATTCCTCCGGTATACTATAGATGTCCTTTTTCTTTTTTGACTGAATTCCTCTGCTCGTCTCCACTCATCGCCTCGTGGCTCATTACACGCCCATGTCCCGTGGTCACCCATTGAGCGACAGCCCTCTGATGAGAATGCACTGGGACAATTTTGCTGATGTCACATACGGGCCTGGTTACTGCACTGTTGGCATAAAGAGGCTGCTGGAGAGTTCATCAACTACCCAGAGTTCAATGTCAGGGCGAGGTGGGTTGTTGCAACCAGATACATAAAAGCATCATTTTCTTATATGAACAATTTGTATTAATATTTGTCTAAAAAGTGATGAGAGAAAGTTCTGAGTGTGTGTGTGTGTGACAGTCAGACCGACAGATAAAAGTCAATGTCAAAGCAAGGCACCAGGAGAACAAAAGTGTAAGAATGGAGCATGTGACTCATCGCTGTGTCTGAATACGGAGGAGTGAAGCCATGTGTGGGCCGAGATGCTTGATGCCCAGCTCAGCCACCTCATTCTCGACACAAACTCTCGTATGCAAGCAGACGCACAACCTACTTACCTGCATAGACACATTTAAATACAGACTCAGACAAACACACAAATACCCTCAACAATTGTAAGCATCTTAATGGCTAAAATAACTTCATCGTGTGCATTTCAAAGCAAATTCAAATGTCTTTCCTCTTAAACGGTAATGTTTTTCCTATTTGGGTCAAAATAGCATGGCGTTCACCCATTAACGTAACACCTTATAAAGTTGATATGGTGAACATGCTAAGGAGCAGCTTCCCAATTTACACAACAAGTAGACAAGGAGTAATTTTAGCATTCCTTTGGAGTTGCCAACTTGATTAATCGAAGCCCAATGTTCACAGCTCGTTTCGCTCTTCTTGGGGATACTATCGGGCTCTCAAGTTGCTAAACGCTGCACCGAGTTCACAGACTGGTCACTAACTGTCTGCCCGTCATCTGGTGTTGGGCAAATAGGTGTTTAATGGGTTTAGAGAGCGTGTGAGCCAACGTGGCTGGAAACGAAAACTGAGAGTGAACCAAAACAGCGAAGTTGCAGGACACATTGAGCTGAAAGACACAGAGGTAGAAAATAAAGGACTCTTACTATACGGGCGACCCATGTGCTCGTATAAAAATGCTGATGAGGTCTGATGCTTTATATAAAATCATGTTTGTGTTGCATCTGTTAAGTCATGCAGGATGTACCCGGATATTGCCCATCTATTTCTGGCAAAAGTTACCAGAGAGAAAGAAAGAAAAGAAAAGAAAAACGGGATCGGGATTCACAGTCACACACAGTACGGAGGTTGTTTTCTTTCCCCACATCTGTGACTATCCCAAAAAAGGAGAAAAAATCCTTGAACTGTTCCAACCCTCGCAGACCACATACATTCCTGGCCACGGAACAAAAATACATAATCAAAGCCAGAAGTCTCCTGCACAGGACTAAATCCTGGATTTTTTTTGTGACGGCCTAGTGCCAGTGCCGAACCCTTTGTCCCAGGCACGGGGGGTTTCCTGCACCTTCTCCCTGTCCAACAAAGATCCGACATGCACCACCAGTGTGCTTGTGGGTGTTGCCGGCCCCCTCTATTTGTCATGTACCTATTCAGTCCGACTGCAGTCATCTTTGTGTTGCCGGCCTGGGTGAGTCAGACGGAGAAACAAATGTGCTCTTCACACGGGGATGAGCAATCTACAGCTCACTGGAACAACACGTTCACAGAAAAAAAAAGAAGCACGCCGCAGTTTCAAAGCTGGGTGAACTATTCACCACCCCCCCTTGTCACCGCCTCGATAAAATATTGCCCAGGAATTTAGGGTCCTCTGTAATTAAACACGCGTCTGTCTGTATGTGTGTCCCAACTGCCCGTGAGCAGCCCCCCGTGCCTCCCACGGCATGTTTGTGCATTGGAACAAAAGGGTGGACGCACAGTTACGGCAACCTTTGTTCGTGACCGTGCAACCGTGCGGCCATCCAATCAAGTGTCCGGCGCTGAACCTTCCCACACTGCATCAAACACCTCTTCACTTCCCACAGTGCATCAAAGCTACAGAGATCTCCGAGAGACAAAACGCATTGTGATCGAGTGCCACAGTGTGCAGGTCACTCCCTTCGAATTGTAAAAGCAGCATTTTTTTTTTTTCCATAAGGTCTCAATGAAAGAAACATCAGCCCTGCTCATAAAGCACCGCGCTTTTCAGCTGACCACAACGTGGAGCAGGATTGTTCAAATAGAACCGGTTCGCGCGGCACCAAGCATTCCAGGCAAACAAAAGGGAGCAGGATAAGAGGATGAGTAATGTTTATACACTCTGCCTCTTTCTGATGAGAACCACATGTTCAATGAAGGAGGCGACGCCTCCTCGGCCATGCACCTGACAAGCACCCACAACGGGCCTCCTCGTCCTCTCCACCTACCCGTACACACTGTGCCGGGTGGGCCACAAAGCCGGGGCGAGCGGAGGGACAGGGTGGGCGCCGCCGCCGCCGAGAGCACTTTATTTGCCCGTCCGCACCCGGCTCGTCCATCATTGAACATTCTTTGCGTGGAATGTTTGGAATCTTGATTTCGGAAAGCTAATCCTCTCGCAGTCTCCCTCACTTAAACAAATATCAAAGTACGTCAGCATCAAGCTACGGTGGGGGTACCTCCTTTCCACATGCAGTTATCGGATAAAAAAAATCTCTACATACAACCCCAAACGGTGCCGACGCAGAATGATAACATTTCAGTTTTTTATGACCAGATCGAGCATTAAGATACTTCTTAGTTACACTGTTGGATTTTGGCCGATTAATACACCGAGCAAACAGGGGCTCAGCACTGTGAGGCTGTACTTGGTAATGCTGAGGCTAATGTGCTCCCTATGTCCTCGAGTAATGTCACGCTGAATGTTAAAGACAAAGTGCAGCTACGGACGACGGGGTTGTAGGCAATAATCGAGGCGATTCATAAAGCAAAGTATTAAATGTTGAGCTCACGATAACAACCCAAAGAAGTGTTCAACTAAGCGATTCACGTTCAGCCTGACAGGGACGAAATGATCCAAAATTCCCAGCCATCTATCAAAAAGTTATTGAATGATTATTCGATAAATAAAACACAAGCCGGCTAGTGGGGTAAAATAAAAATAAACCAGGGGGACGACCAAAGTCAGCGCCATTCATCCACACGGGCACAAGAATGTGATTTTTAAGGCCAATCCATCGTCACCCACTTTGCCATTCCTGGAGCTAACAACCTTGTCCAAATACACTCTAAAGAGGCCTAATCTAAAGAGTAGTGATGCAGTTCATACATGATGTTATTTAGTATGTGGGAACGGACCAACAATTGGAAAAAAAAAAAAAAAGTATACCTTTAGTTTGGTCACAACCATCTGTCCTGCTGTATAACAATAGCTTCCGCATGTCCCACATATACAGAAATGGTAAACATGTGGTATACGAGTATACATACAAGTATAACACAAGTACTTTTAGTTCCTTTAACAACTGGACAGCACACAGTAAAGATCTAATGGATATGCCAGAGCCAGACTATATTCCTCAGCTGCATTTTAAGACATTTAGGAAAGGGGGTCAGATATTTGATCATAAAAAAAACTCGTATCATAAATCACTCGCAAAAAAAAAGCCAAACAACAGCCGTACTGTATTTCTTAATGAGTCTCCAAAGCAGTCCCCCCACCCCTTGGATCTGAGGCAGTGAAGCAGTAGTAGGTCAGCAGTAGCAGGTCAGCAGTAGCATCAGCGGGCCCAGGGGCGAGCATCATTATAACGTGGCAATTAGAAGGACCACTCCACCGACGATTAAAGTGCTTTAAAAAAAGAACTGAAGCGATGGTTCACACTGACTTCGCCAGAATTTTTCCAGAACACCGCCCCTTACACGCCGGGGGAAGTCTGTCACAAGTAGAAACTGTGCACACTTCACTACGAGAAGAATCCTTTTTGTCGAAGCAGCTACAGTAAAGGACCACTGCTCTTAGGTAGTAATGAATCAACTGCTTTCGTTTGATGTGGGCCGTGATCTGTATCATGCTGACACGAGGCCATAAAGTATTAGGTAATGAGAGAGGAATTGCATTTTCACAGTGCGACAAGTCTGAGCTTATGAAAACTCAGTCTTCGGATTGACTGTGTTGTGTGTGTGTGTGTGTGTGTGTGTGGCTTTATTGGGATTTCATTACAATCCGAGTACGTTGGAGAGGGGGGTATACAGCAAACCTCTGTGAGGCGAACTGAAAGGCCTCTTTCATAAGACCTAATTGGGAAACATTTAGACTCAGTTAACTTCTCACACAAATCAATACAACCTGACCCTTTCTACATCCTGTGTCTGCCTGCAGCCAGCCGTTCCAAACCAGGGAACAGTTCAATATAAACTACTGTAAATGAATGAGGGGTGAAGAGTAAAATAACTGAAAACAAAAAAATAACAAAACATACTCATGAAGAAAGAGGAGCGAAACGGAAAAGTTATTTGGAACGTTTACCCTGAACAAAAACCTTGTGTAATTTGAGATCGTTTTGAAAGACTCTTTCTGGCAAAAAAAAAAGCAATTGTACACAGTATTTTCTTACCAAGAAGGGCTTGGAACAGCTGGCTTCCCAAGATGGCAGACACTTTACCCACACTGGTCTTCAAGGCCTGCTCCTCCGGAGTGGTGAGGTTGGCCTGGTACTTCCTGAGCAGGCCCACCGCCCGTTCTGTGTCTGCGTCACAAAATAAATACACGTCTCAGGACAACATTGCCAGACATGTTTTGTTTTTTTTTACACTTTCCATACAACAGTTCCTATTCAATATCATCAAACTCCGCGAAAGGGACAAATAAGTTGGTCTACAGAGCCATTTTAATATCTTGTCTTCTCCGAGTATAGTTGATTTTTTGCGAAAATAGCTATAAAATGCTGCAAATGATACACTAAAAAAGTAATCAGGCCAGAGAGCCACAGCTGTGTAATGACATGGTCACACTGGCAGGTGCAAATACAAAATACATAACAACAACAACAACAACAACAACGACAACGACAACGAGCCATTTTTGTCTCTCTGCACAGCACATTGAAGGTATCGTTTTCTCCAGCTGGTCGTTGAACCCGGTCGGTGGAGAGGAACACAAGCACAGAGATGGTGCATCTCAGTGATGATGCACGTCACTGAGGTAAACCTACTACTCCACACTTTTTCCTACCTGATCGCTCTCACCCGGAACACGCACAAATAATCCTAAACTTATTTGAAAAAAAAAAAAAAAAAAAAAAAAAAAACACTGCTGCGCGGAAGTTGACCATAAAGGCGCATAAAGTTGTATCCGTGTCATTCCCCGAGGATACACATAATAAACAATCAGTGTTTGTGACAGCTGGACGGAGTAACGCGCACCGGAGCAGGGAGCTGTCATTAACCTGCGCGCACACGCGCGCGCGCACGCACACACACACACACACACACGCACACACGCACTTTAACCAGAGAGTTACTCTGAATTCGTGACGTTACACGTAACGGTACTTACCATATTTGTGCACCATGCTGGGACCAACTCGAAAAGTCATCTAATTTGCAGTGTGTGGCCTTGTATTATGTCCTTTGGGGGGAAACGAAGGTAATAATGTCTCCAATAGTTCCGGATAATAATAACACAAGCTGAACTGTGGCTCCCTCTTCATAAACTAGTGAGAGATGTGGAGTTTCAGATCCAGTCGCTGGAGTGGACACTCCCCGTCTGTCTGTGCGAGTGTGTCACTGCAGTCAGCAGTGTGATCACACCCACACACACATATACCTACACACAAGCGCGCCTCACGTTGTGACAAGAGGAAATTGTTTACTTCATGACAACTTTCCTGAAGATTTGGGCCAAAACGGCCCAGGAGCGCGACAAGTCTCGTGCCTCCTCCTCCTCCTTCCCTAACACACACACTCCAACACACAGACACACACAGCCCCACTCCACGGGACACAGACCCCTGACAACTTATCAGACCACAGGAACAACAACATTAACACACAACAACTGCTACCTTGGTAACCTGACGTCCCTGTAGTGACCAGTGGGTAAGCAAATCGGTGCATAGTTTGAGAAAAAGCTTTAAAAACTTTCGCTTTAAGTCGCCCTTGTTTTTCTTCCCTTTTTTTTTTTGCTTAGTGCGCCACCTGGTGGTGGTACGCAATCACAGAGCAAAGGGTTTTATAGCGCCAGTGAGGAGACGCACCGTCCGTCGCACAAAACGTAACTTTATTGAATATGTCGATAACAAACATCTTCAAACTTATGACGACTCACACTGTTTCAAAGCGTCCGTGTCCAACTCAGCTCTGCACAGTTCAGTCCCTGTGGTAATTCCTTCTTCCAGGTGACTCTCTCCCGCTTTCAAACACAGGGTGTCTCAGATAGTGAGGGCTTTTTAAGGTCAATCAGCTAACACGCTCCAGGTGTGCTGGCTCCTGGGCCTCTCCACGGGCTCGTTAGCTGACCAACTTCAGGTGTGTCAATAGGCACAGACAATGGACCCGATGAATGTGTTCAATGGAATTAGAACCCACGTTTCAAAAAACGGGACCTCCGGTTGGTTTAAGGTCACGGATTTGGATCTAGTTCCCAACTGAGGTCCAATACTCTGATAGAGCTAAATTGTTGAGGTTTTTTGAAAGATAGGTGTCCCATCAGTTGACACATTTTAGGCCTTCTGATGTTTGCACCAAATTAAGCAAGTTTTAGAGTATATCAAGCCCCCAGTATGCCATGATGTGGTCCAAGTGTGAACAAATCTGAAACTACGCTTTAAATAATCTTTATCTTTACATTTTGTGTGATAATCTTGTGAACATTTAACAAGTCTAGGGGCCGTGGTTTTTGGATCTGGTTTATTGTTGTCTATTGATCCTGTTGCCAGCAGGTGGGGCTATGAGTCTTACCGCATTTGACCTCTGGCCTCCCTGTACATGAAGGTAAAACTATTTTGTAGCTGTGTTAATAAATACAATAAAAATACACATGAAAACCTAAACTGCTGACTTCATTTTACAGCAGAATTATATAAAAAAATGTGTTTTGCACTTCATGATGAGAACACACTGAATTTTACATCCAAACAAATTGGGCAACACGTAGGTTTCAGGCTTCCTAATGAAACCAAAAATGAGTTTCCAAAATAGAATGATAATTAACCAATTAAAAACATATGTTCCTTTATTGTCAGGCAACATTGGCAATGGTGTGTTCAGTGCTCCTATGAACAAAAGCACCTTCCAGTAGTTAAAACAGAATAGGCACATGTTATGGCACATATTTCCTGCAGTGGTGACACCACAAAAAAACGAGTCAGGAAACAAATTAAAATAGCGTAAAAAGTAAAAACAGAGTAAAAAAGAGTGTCATGATAAAAATCAGTGCAAATCTACATGTACACTAAAATGATACAATCTGAGGGAAAATAAACCTTTCAGTTGTAACAGGAGAATCACCAAAATCATGTTAACAATGACTTCAGTCATCGGCCTGACTTTAAAATGAAACCACTATCTAGTGGTATAGTGCTGGTATTAAAATCACATCATTGAAATGTAAAAGCAGCTTTGATATACCCAGAAAAGCATTTCACATTAACTTATTATTATTTTCTTGATTCAGGTTCAAATGATTTTGGCAGTGCAGAAGAGGACATGTGTAGGCTGGAATCAGTCAGCCTACCCCGTGGGTAAGAAGGGAGACAGCTCCTTTTCGTTCCAGGCTGAAGTACTGCCTCTCTGCTTCTCTTTTCCTGTGAAGAGTCACAAAAAAAAAAATTAAAAGATGAAGGAATCCACTTCAGTATGACGGTTGCTGTGACTCTCTAACCAGACATTTACAAAAGGTTTGTAAGCCATGAGCTATGCGTAAGTACTTATGAGCAAGAGTTATCTCATTTAAGTTATTTAATATTTATTTATATTAGTACATTGAATTTTGAATTTACAACGTTTTTGTGTTGCTCATCCTATAATATTTACTTACCTTACCTTCTACAAAAACATAAAACAGTGAATTACTAGTTAACAATTTTTGTTCCATCAGCTCTGCAATTTAAAACGTCAGCAAGTTGTAAATATGTCAATCAGTTGATTAAACCAGGCAACCCAGAATGTGTTCTGTCGATGACGTGATTTTGAAGATTAACTGTGTCAGTAATCATTTAGTACGAAAATGATTGCCTTTTAAATGAACCATAGTTAGAGGTAATAAATCTCTTGATTGTGGGCGTCGTACCAAGTTATTATTTTATAACTTAAGAGTTCAGGCTTGGTTTTTTGGTCAGCAATGGTTTTGTCATA
Organism: Colistium nudipinnis; assembly: GCA_016785305.1. Taxonomy (NCBI): domain Eukaryota; kingdom Metazoa; phylum Chordata; class Actinopteri; order Pleuronectiformes; family Rhombosoleidae; genus Colistium; species Colistium nudipinnis. The sequence goes on from JAFBJU010000321.1 coordinate 787,841, forward strand.
GTGTTTACAGTACACTGTTATAAATCCAACCCCAAACATTAGTTGGGATTACTAAAGATGAACACAATTTAAGAAAATATCAGCACACTATATTCTGATTCATGGGCGGTGATGGTATTCGAAGAGGATTGGAACCTACTTTGATCAAGATATGACTTGTTACCTGCGAAATATTGTGCAACACCAACACCTTAAACCTAAATAGGTTTTCTTTTCTACCGTAATTAAAGTCAGTATAAATATTGTTTTGAATAGGTTAGTCAATCAACGGGAAAATGATCTGCAATTATCACTTAACTGCCTATGTATTTTTGTTTTACAGTCCAAATGATATCTTGCTACAGATTAGCTGAAGTCATTTGATTCTGTCACCAAGCGACCTTTGGAATATATGATACAAATTGTGCATGAAAGAATGCATGGTAAATCAGTTACGTGAACACAATCTGCAGATGCATCGGGAAAACAAAAATATTGGCTGCAGCCCGAATCTACTGTACCTCTCCTGTGATAGCGACTATGTGTTTTCCTGGCAAAGACAGTGAGTGAGTTGATGAGTCACACTATTCACTTTTCACAGACAAACTTTTTGCAACACACAGAAATGTGTCAGGGAAATCATCTGTTCAGCTTACCTCTGAAAGAAGTAGAGTACGGTCATTACCAAGAGGGACGAAACGTCCACTAAAATCCAAATTATTATGTAGGTATGACGTGCCTGAAATCACAACATAATATATACACATTTACACGCGCACACACACACAGATTTGTTTGCTATAAAGCCAATGCTTGAATCGCAAAGAGACGTAAAACGTGCACAAAGTGAACGCGCAAGCGTGTATGGTGTGCTGCTCACCATGACCCAGTCGGGGCGGTTCATGTCTTTAAGGAGGTGGCAGGAGTTGGTGGTAACGGAGCTGGCACCTGCACACCACAGCAGAGAAAACAGCCATCGCTCATTCACCACCCACAGATTCACCGAAACGTTCCTCGACCTAAGTTCACTAGCGAGAAGAATAGAAGTGTGCAGGCCAAGTAGGTGCACGAAGAGAGAAGTCGTTCACAAAACAATGTATTGTGGGTCATTTCAGGTGGGTGTGTGTAAATTACATATTTGTATTGGTTCAAATACTGAATCCAGTAAAATATGACTCAAAAAACATGAATAGACGACAGCGGTTGGCTTGAATTGCATTGAAGAGGCCTGGAGGCTGATCCTGTGGGTCTACATTCAGTACCAGCACCGCGGGTTTGGCATTCTGCAGATACCCTTTTATTAAACACGCTAGTCTGTGCGACCCCCTGGCACCACAACACAGATAGCATATGATGTAACATATGCCATTTTATTATTATTATTTTTTTACATATAGATAGTTTTACCTGATTTTTTCGGGCGACAATTTGCTATATTTCAAATTCAGGTGGTTCCCTCCTTTGGCAAACATCTCGTCTTCCTTAACATAGACCTGGGCGAAACCTGGAGCCATCTCGCTCACCGCTTCCCTATTCGCCGGAGGAAGCCAGAGGATCTATTCAAAATCCAAAAGAAATTGAAAAAGGAAAAGAAAAGAAATCCTCTCTTCACGGAACATCTCGTACGGATTTCCATCACAGCCACTATCATGGGACTTACCAGGCTTTGGTCGATTCCAGAACGCAAGATCATGCTGACCGTGTCGCTTGTGTCACCTTCCTGGTCGGTACTGTATAAGTCGAACATCACCGAGATGTGGTGCTGCTTGGCGAGGTCGAGGAGCTGCCGTAAGGACGGTATAGTTTGGTTCCCGGCAGCGTCCCGCTGCTCACCTGTGAGCCGGGACACCGAACGGAAAGGATCTGTCTGGAGAGGCCAATGACATTTCCCGTGACCGCACCAAGCTGAACGCGTGGACAAGCGTGTGTCAAAGCGGCGCCCTCACCTTCAGGAACCATTGCCCCGCGTTCAGACTCTGCAGCTCGGCCCAGGTCAGGCTAGCGCTGTGGTTGAAGTGTTCGCCGGGAAACTTCTCCTTGACGTTCGTCGTTCGCAACAAAAACTCTGACTCATTGTCGTGCATCAGGAAGGGAACTCTGTCTTTACTGGACGGGGAACCAAAACAACAATGCAGAAAATGAATTCTGTGAGGACAAAACACCTAGTGACCTATTGGCCTTTGTAGTTTCTTCCAGCACTGCAGCATCAATCGGAATTAGAGAAGCCTAAACTCTTTTTTTTTTCTTTCACAAAACACATGATTTGCCGTAGTCTGCCACTGGATGGTCTGATGCTGCTCTTGAAATCATATGGACTTAAAAAAAAAAAAAAGGAAATTTTGGTTGCTATACCTAGCTACTTAAAACAAATCTTATTTTCACCGTACCTGAGCTGTACGTCCGTCTCAAAGGCCGTAACTCCGCACGCGATGCTCTGGTTGAATGACATCATGGTGTTCTCCGGAGCCAGCTGAACACAGTGGGGACAGTTGGGTGAGACACGCTCATGTGCATACACTCTCAAACTGCCCTAAAGCTGTGTGAACAAACACAACCCACACACACTGTGGTAGACGGAGCTCATTGGCGACCCGGGAGCGCAGCAGACGAACAAGGACGGAACCGCGCGGCACATGGGGCCCCTCACATGGCCGGACATTAATTCACACCTGAGCCTGGGCTATTTTTTTTTTTTTATGAAATACTTCCTTTCAAGCGAAAGCATGAAAATGCAAAATCATTGCAACGTGTCACATCAGAGAAACAGACGGAGATGCAAGTGTGATTTTCGAATCATCATTTCAACAAGCCTCTTAATATACCGCACGATCTAAGGGTCACGCCTCCACCATGCCCTTTCCCACGACCTCACGAAACCAGACACGTTGGTGTCTTCAGGGTGTGAAGTGAAAAGCGAAATGGGACGCTCACCATCGGCGCGCCTCGGTGGCCGATCAGCTTTGGTTTTTCTGGCAACTTCCCCTTTGGCTCCAACAGACAAGGAGAGCGGACGAACAGGGGACACAGGAAGATGGCCGCCGCCGCCGTCGCCAGCGCCAACGCAATGAGGACTTTAGAGCCTGCTGAAGACGTTGAAATAATAAAATGAATCCCCTGTGGTCGCGGATGCTGCTGTGAATCTAAACAAAGCACTTGCACAGTAATCCCTTGAGTAAATGATCAGTATTTACATTGTGTTTTTCTTTTTCTGAACATGTACAGTATTGTTTTTATTTCCGCTTGCACTCAGTGTCATGTCTCGTCAGGATTTTTCATGCTCGCCGACTTCTTGTTTTTCGTTTCATTTCAAATTTGTCCACATTCATTTTTAACGCTTCGTACACTCCGTGTTAGGGTTTTGTTTTTTTCTATTTGGTCTCACGTCTAGCCTAATCAGTCACTGTCTGTCATTTCACTTCCTTTTCCATGTTGCGCTCGTCTCTTGTTCTCATTACAGATCCCCTTACTTCCTGCCTGTGTGTGTTTTCCACCCCTCGTTAGCGCTCGCTCCGCCCTTGATTGTCTGCACCTGTTACCTCATGCATAAATGGTCCCGTCTCACCTCGCCTCGCGCCACTTGTTTAGCCCTGTCCAAGCCATTGCCACGTTCTTGGTTTCCCTTGTGTTTGTTTGCGCAGTTTGTGGTTTGCCTTTGGGTTCGTCTGAACGAGTAGGAGCTTTGTCCTGTTACGTTGACCTTATCCTCTGGAGGAGCGTCTCGAGTTTAGTTTCCTCAGTTCAGTAAAGACCGCATACTGTGTCCCAGGGTTGTTCTTTTGGTTTCTGGTCTTGGTTGAGGTCCGACAGTCAGTCCCATCTTAATATTGTTCTTTTAGTCAGTTGAAATAAATGGCTTCCACATACCTTTTTTCGCCTGGTGGAAGCCCTGGAAGACAAACGAGCTCAGCAGCGTCAGGGCTCCGACAGCGCCAAACTGCAAGAAAGGAGCTGTCGCCTACAGAGAGGCAGAAACAAAGCGCAGGCAAAAGAAAAGCAAGACACCATCAAACTACGTATGAACAGTGAAAGCGGCCTCGCCTTGAGCACACAAGCGGTCCGTACAGTACCTGGAGTGACAGCAGCACAGTTGGCCATTCTTGTTTCCACTTGATGCTTATTCCTATGACCCCAAAAGCAATGAATATCGCACCAAAAAATAGGAACACCTGTGCAGAGACAAAGCAAAGTATGGCATTCTGCCATTTGACTAGATCCAAATAAATTGTGCATAGGCCATTAGAAAAAGAAAAAAGGCCCGCATGAAAATGTTTACAATACCTTGTGCAGCCAGTGTAAGTTGAGGTGTTCTCCCAGGGCAACTTGAAACAGTGCAAAGAGCTGTAACGAATGGGGTCAGTTATGGAACATGGAACCGGAACAATTGCAGCTTATTCTGTGAAAATATAAACATTCATTCCCCATGCCAGTGATAAACCTCTACAATTTCAAAATGTGCATGAACGTCCTCCAGCCTGTGCATCATGGCCGCTCGGACTCAACACCACAGCACCGATTCGACGTTCTTACCAGCAGTAGAACGAAGTAGCTGGTTAACACTGCAGAAATGACGATCGCCACCATGAACCAGTTCACCCACCGCTTCAGATTCGCAAAGCCCTTCCTGATGATGGGACAATGGAAGGCAGCGCAAGGTCAGCGGAATAGAGGTCACCGATGGAGGAAGAAAAGAAAGGGGAAAGAAAAGAGAGGATTGTGGGCTTTTATGCCAGATTCAATGTGGGGCCGCGTGTGTGTGTGTTTGTGTGTGTGCGTGTGTGTGTGTGCGCGCGCGCGTGCGTGCGTGCGTGAGTGTGTGCGTGCGTGTGCTGCCGCTCACCAGTTAACATCCTCCCTGTCATTAAAAGTGACCAGGCAGATGTACATCCAGCAGAGGGAAAGCAGGGAGACCAAAGTGACGGCAGAGAACCAGCAGCACGCTTGCTGCAGGAAAAAGGAAACACAGGGAACAATGTTCAATATTCATTCGCAGTGAAAGTGATGTACAAAAGGGTGATCATGGTCCTTTGTCTGCTGTGTGTTTTTGGGGCGTTCAGGGGGGGGGGGGGGNNGGGGGGGGGTTAACTGAAAAATAATTTTCTCATAGCTGGTTTTGTACCTTGCACCTGGCAAAAATAGTCAGGTTGTTTGTGCTTTTTCAGCACCAACAACACACCTCCAGTTTCCGCTGAAATTACAGACTGCCTACTCCTTTTGTAATCCCGTCCCAGATACGTCCAAAACAAGCTGTTAGGGCCTGTGAGCTTCTTTTTCCTGGCACACTGGTGCCTATTTACAACTTTAATCTTCCCTTAATTTACCGCTGCTTTTCCATTCTTTCTTTTTTTTTTCCTGAATGTATTTCAATCGCCTCATCCAAACAAAGTGATCCACTTTATTTTGCAATGCACCACGTGTACAACATTGTTCACCATAGTTGACATGGCAGAACTGTTCACTGGCGATATTTCATATTTCTTAATTTAGTCCGGAGGAATGTTAATCCCAGCTTACAGGGATTCAGAAAGGTCACGCGCTTTCAGTTCAAGTGCAGGGGAACTGAAATTGATGAAGTAATGGGCAGCGGATTTCTTTCAATAAACATGACACATTAGATGCAGCGTAGAGCAATGCTCAAGCAAATGAGATCATCTAAGACTTATGGGAACTTCCAGACGACCGTTAAAAAAAATACATCCAAACTTTTCAACTCAAGCGGTTCGTCAACAATAGCTCAAAATACTCACGTTGCTCTTTTCTTGACTCGTGCTCCTCCAGCGGCAGCTATACCAGCCCCTGCTGCAAACTCTGCAACAGCTCGGCATCTTTTCTCCTCCTCATGCACTGTGTAAAAAAAAAAAAAATGCAGAGCCTCTTGTTTGCACTTTGGACACCTGATACATGGAGCCGGAGGAAGGATGGAGGGAGCCGGGATAACGCTCTCTCTGTTTACTGCGGACGGACCAGATTTCAATCACCACTGTAAAACCTATGGAATACAGAAGGAGGAAGAAAGAAAAACACGACTGTGACAGAAAGCAAATGAGGGAAGGGGGAGAGGGGTTTTCTTCAGGGTATTAAGGCAACCCCAGCTCAATAGCCTCCTCAGTGCAAATGGGGGTCCAGCCGCTCACAATGGCCAACACCACGGGGCATTGAGAGCAGTGCGCAGGCTGGCCGGTGAGAGTGAAGTCACACTGGCCAAGCCTTTTGCAGCACAAAGAGCCACAGTGACAGGCACGTCCACGCACGAGGATGGGGGGGTGGGCATCAACTGACTGTTAGTAATAACAAGTAGTTTCAACATAAACAGGGTGAGCAAAATGAAGAGATGGGGTTTTTTTTTGGAGGAGGAGGAGGAGGATTTGGATTGCTATAGATTTCCTTCTCGTTGTGCAACAGTCTGGGAAAAAGTCACAGCAGGGATTTCAGTCAACGTGTTGAGGCCCATTTTATCACGCAACCGTTTATGTTTTTTTAAACTGAAAGGACATGGGAATTTACACGCCAATTGTCACCTACCAGAACAAAACGCATTGTGCAATAAGGGCATCAACTGTGAATGGACCAAATCTTGTTCAACTGGATTTGACTACATTTTTATTTTTTTATTTTATTTCCTTGTTACCTCCATTGCTCATTTCCTCCACGAACAGAAACCTTCACAGCATCTTTATATTTTAAAGATCCGACAAGGTTTACTTAAACTCTCACAATGAATTGTGGGACGCCCTACCATTACGTATAGACGCGGGTTTGAACAGTTTGACAGGTATAAACGTCACAGACTTGAAACGCATAACACACTGTAGTTTTCGTGCCTGAACTGAGCATCAGACAGGCAGCTGTGAGCTGCACGTTGAGTAATGGGCTTGATAAAGAACCACACTTTCGAAGCAAGGCACGAGGACAAACGTCCTCGTGCTGAAGTAGATATGTCTCTCTTTCAATCAGATGAATGGGGATACTTGATTGATGGCCGAGCCTCCTTTATCTCACCACCATCACTGTTCATTTAATACTTTAACCAACTCTCGATTCCCACCTAATGTATCATTCTCGATGCACCTTTCAACGTGGGAGGATCAAATTACGCAAATGCGATACATCCAAATGGACATCTTGGTTAAGCACATACAGTTTGGTTTACAGTGGTTGGCAGCAGCCAACTCTAATTAGGCACTACATGTGCGTGGATTACTATAATAGAAACGGATGAGAGATAGGATAGCCAATCATTGCCTCAGACATAATAAACCAACCCACACACACTTGCTACAACAAAAAACCCTTCATTTGTCTATTAGATATTATCTGTAACTTTCTAGCTTCTAACTGTGCCTCATTGTCTGGTTATATATATATATATATGTGCGCGTGTGTGTTGATTTCTGGTACAGCAGGAATGTTTATGTTATCTCAAGTTGTTTCTGTTTCATTGAAACAGATTTCAGGTGTCATTGAAAGCTTCGGCGTGACCACACTGACTTGCTCCAATCCGTTTCAGCGTGACCGCCGAAAAAAGGTCCAAGCAGAAAATAGGACGTGCGTAATGAATCGAAGGAATACAATTGTGCTCACGATCCATGTACATCCAGGGAACCAGGCACCTGCGCCGGTCCCCCGTAGGCAGAGAGGTGCACGACATCATCGCTGTTCGAAACTTCCCTCGACTTATTTGCGATGGAGCCAAGGAAAAGCGACTCACCCGTTAAACTCCAGTCCTCACCACCGCGACGCGAGCTCCTGTGCCTCCGCGCCGCGTCCTGCGCATCCTGTGCACTCAGCGCGTCCGTGAGCGGAATGGAAACGGCCCCAGTGTGGACGGGTGAGGGATGAAGGGGTGTAGCCCACGCAACACGCCGGCGCTCCCACTGGATTCAGTTGGATGTCAAGAGCGTGTGGCAGTGGAATGCGTAGGCTCCCGCGGGCTGATTGTTAAATTGAATGCCCTCACACAACTGTGAACCTGTGGTTAGTCAGCTGGAAAAAAAATAAATTAAAACAAAACATTGCAGAAGACATGACACTAAACTGGGACTCCCTATATCTTGGTCTTTTTAATTTATGTTTTAATTTTTTTTATCATGTGCCTCATGTGGGACTCTTAACCGGTTTAAGCTCGCGGTGTGCTCTTTGTTGTCCTACTTAAAAACATACAAAATAGGGAGGGGAAGAAGGACCTGAAGGCGGCACAGTGTCTTAATGTTTTATGAAGGTTAGATGGAGTGAAGGAATTTAATCAGCAATAGATCTCAACAATTATTAGACCAAAAAGTAAAGGAAAAGAAAATGATGTACGTGTTTTGCGAACTGGAAGGGTATGGAGGGGCTCTAAGTGTTAGTATAATGAGAATTTGAGAGTGGGTCCCTTTTCCAGGTGCTAAAACAATGACAAGAGGAATAGACAAAAGATATGCTACATTAACAATTAGGCACGTAATCAGGCTTGACAAGAACAATATTAGTTGACGTAAAAAAATCAACCGATGTGGACGTTTGAAGTGAGGTACAAGCTTAATGTGTAATCAGACAAAAAAAACACTGAATTGATGAGTGAATATCAAAGTTAAAAGAAGGGTTCATATCAGGACACACATGTTTACTGAGGTATAAAAGGACACCATAGGCCCACAGTCCAGTTAAGAGCTGGAACTTAGCAATACACGATCAGATTCTTTGAATTCTTTGATTTTCTGTTGGGCTATTTGTAATGCAATTGTTATTAAAGCTGAACAAAAGAGATTAGCCAATCGCAGAAGTACTCCTTAAGTCTTTGTGTCAGCACTCAGACAGGTACAGTCGGTAACCATCAGGATATGAGTATTATGACAGTAAGTAGTAAACAGTTCTAACACAGGTTGTATTCATGGTCACAAGACACACAGTCTGCACTTGTAAAGAGAAAGTAATGTTGCCTTTAGAACACACAACATGACATAAGACACAGGAGGAGCCAAGAATATCTTCTCACATGTATGTTTTGCTGCAATAAAGAATATCTCAGGTTGCTCATGCCTCACGTTTTGCAATTGATATAGCTATTCAATGATTTAAATATTTGGAATGTCTACTTCTGTAGACATGATTCAACAGAAGAAATTCCCAGACCAATGACCGCTTAGGATTGGATGTTGGAGTAACACTCCGCAGCAGTAGGGGGCGCTGGTGATAAAACGCCAGTACCTGTGTAATACAGAGGAAGCGCTTGTTGCTAACAGAGACGGACAAACCTGTGGTGAGATTAATTGTTTTATATCTTATGTCTATCATTTTGAATATCTCATAAGGACAATGTGTGGTTAGTTTACCATTAAGTCGCAGTTGACAATAAGAGTAAATACTGGTAAAAAAAAATAAACATAAAACAGCAACGCAAGCTCGTTCCGAAGTTAGCTAATATGCTAACGCCTTGTTTGTGTATTATCGACAACAACAAAACCATGTCTGTCTTTCTCTTATGTCACAAGGTTTTCTCTCTTGGTACGTTTTGTTGTTGTACAACTCCGTAAGTAATGAGGGATGTGTTATCTGACATACACTCACTTTGCAAGAGGTCCACCTCGGTCTCTGTAATTAGGCGTTTTAAAAATATTTATGGCATATGTTTGCAATGAGGTAAGATCGTTTTGATCTATTGTCGTCATAGCTGATAACATTACTCGAAACCTCAGTGGACGAGTTTTCATAACGGTGTACGTTTCTGCCTTTAGGTGTTTCATGGGAACCATGGATCAGAAGATTCCTTATGATGATTACCAGCTCCCAGTTGTATTCCTGCCTTCCTATGAGAACCCACCAGCTTGGATACCTCCACAAGATGTATGCCACTCATTTAACCTGTATCTCAGACTTCATCAGGGGATTGTTTTTTTTCTTCTATTAAAGCTGGCACAGCTGTTCTCTGTCTTTTTCTGGATGTCCATTGACTGCTGGTCAAACCTTCGGACTGACGTCATTCACCAGGAGACAGTGGACAGCCAAATCAGGATATTCAAGTCTGCTTAAAGGAATCTTTCAGTGCACAGTTATATACATTTTCCGCTGATATGCTTATGTTAAACAGTCAAAAAGGTTTTTTACACTGTTCGTGTTTTGAGTCCTCTGGTATGTGATGTGTATGAGCAGTTTGTTGACTCTGGTCACATTACTCGTATTGTTTTCTTTTTGATTTTTGTAGCGTGTTCAACACCCCGACTACAACAATGAGCTCATGCAATTCTTACCGCGCACTATTGTATTGAAGAAACCTCCCGGAGCACAGCTGGGCTTTAACATCCGTGGGGGCAAGGCGTCGCAGTTAGGAATCTTCATATCCAAGGTTTGTGTGCGTGTTTGCTGTCTTTCATGCTTCTTGTGCTGCTGACATCTTATTTGCTTATGTCTTAATTGAGACAACTTATTTTTGTACATGTGTGTGTGTGTGATGGGTGGCCAGGTGGTCCCAGACTCCGATGCCCACAGAGCGGGCCTCCAAGAGGGAGACCAGGTTCTCTCTGTGAACGAGGTGGATTTCCAGGACATCGAGCACTCAAGAGTAAGTCAGAGAAGTCATTTTACGATGGGATACATACAGATTCATATCAAAACATTAACATACTGTATATTTCTATGTATATTCACATTGCGTTGTTGCTTAAGGATGTTACTTATTCTTGACATTCAATTTAATTATTGTTAAACCTCAACTGCAAATACTGTCCCAATAAGGTCAAACCAGTGTGACATTGTCGTCATCTATTTATTGGTAATAGTTTTTTTTTCTTGCATTGAGCTTAACTTTTCTTTCTCCTCAGGCTGTAGAGATTCTAAAGACTGCACGAGAAATACTGATGAGGGTTCGCTTCTTTCCTTACAGTAAGTGTAACTCTACAATTTCTTATGAAATAAATAAGGACAATCTTTAAAGTCTGTGTAAAGCAGTGATAAATGTGTGCTGAGATTGTTATGCAGCAGTGATAAATGTAGTTAAACACCCAGTCAAATTGAAATGATGAAAGAAAAAACATAATATTAGGTTAGGTTTAGGTAACTAGAACTTCAGTGCATCGACAAGCCCACTGAAGTGAAAAACTGTTAAATGGTGCAACTACAAAATTATTATTTGAATGATTTGGATTTTTTTAATTCACTTTACACAATTATAGTTTGAATAGTAAGTAAATTGTCAAAGTAAGCCATGCCATTGGTTTTTATTTTACCAAAACTAGCCTTTGGTACGTTTCCTAGCCGACCAGAATTCAAAAATGCCTGCTTTGCTCATGAGCATTGTTGTTTGTGTATGTAATGTAATTCTTGTCTGTGTTCATTTATTAGACTACCAAAGGCAGAAGGAGAGGACTGTACACTAGGTGGCAGCAGAAAGCTAGAAAGAGGTGGGCCGACTCCTCACTGTGCTCCTCTCATAGACTCTGGCCTCCATTCGTCCCCCGCTTCAGGATGACTGTTGTATGACTAACATACTCCTCCAGCTTACACTCTACTCTTTTCTCTTTTCACCCAGATAATATGTATGAGTGATATATATAAATCACTCTGATCTACTGTGTTTTTCAGCACATATGATTATTTCTCTGCCATAGAGATTTTCAAAAAGGAATCCACTAATATACAAGAAGCCTTATAGGCATTTTTAATCGTAATTTATACCACTAACCTTTTCAAGTGTAACATTTAGCGATTGTAAATGATTGAATTAACAGAGCCTTTATTGACTTTTTCTCAAGCCCCAGTCAGATTTTAAAAATATAGAACATTGATTAAAGTCAAAGTCAAACTTAAGTGCTCTGTACACAATTGCACTGATTCTGACATGAAGAAAGGACAAATATATTACTTCAATTAACTGCACTAAATAAATTGGCAAATAACTGTGATGACATGTAAACAATTGTTTGGGATTGTTTGGATTTTAGTACATATTGATACTTCAGGTACAAAAGACAGCATGTTAACTCCTGTGTATCAAAGGGAGCATGGCCTTACATATTATAAGAGCCAATTAATACATATAGATGCTTTAAAACAAATAGACACTGAACGTCATCTTTGTCTCATTTCAACAAATATTTGTAATGATTTAGGAAATATTAAATTGTGTATATTTGGTTTATTCAAAACTGTTGTGGACCCAGCATTATTTCATTACTGTCGAGCATTACATTTTGTTCATGTTTTCATACCTGTGGTTATTTCATGTGTAGACTGTTTACTCGAGGAGCCAAACTGTTGGCAGTGCATCATGACAGCGCCCTGTATTTTAGCATGTTGGTAAAGCCTCTTATGCTGTGTTTGTGATGGATTATCACACACGGAGGACTGCAGGTTTTCATTTTGATTCAAGGCTTTTTTTTTGTCCCTTTGATTCTGAATGTGCTAATCAGTGAAGTCAGCATACACAAAGTTTGGCCCCAAAGTAAATCTGCTTCAACATGCCAACGTTTAGCGACAACGGATGAAAACACCTGGATGTTGCTGCTAGAGAACAGGGGCTTTGTCTATTTCAAACATTTGCAAACACCGTCTTATTCTTTTCCACGCCAATTATTTCACCAATGGGAAAATGTTCCGTTTTTTGGTGTTCCATCTGATTCACAATGATTCAGAGCTAATTATCAAACTGTTTTGTTTTTTTTCAGATTTTTGTAAAAGAACTTAACATGGAGTAGGAGAAATAAATGTTTTGAACTCAAGTAACCTTTGTGTACTTGACATGCCTGAATTTGGGGCCTAAAATGTACTGGTTTGCTCTAGTTCAGGTAGCCAGACTTGTTCCACTAGACTTGCTGGTTGGTTTCTATTGAAACTGACTTCGACCATGACAGGAATGCAGTCAATGACAGTGATTACCAAAACGCGTTAACCTTGTGAGGTTAAGTATTTCTCAAAAAGTCAAGACCACGCAACATTGTTCATATGAAACATTTTAAAAAGAAAGAAACCGAACCACCTCAGCCTACACAGCTTCATCTCAGTGTTTTTTTTTCTCCAACATGACTTCATCAGAGGTTACAGTTGCTTAAAAATGAATAAATAAAATAAAAAAAAACATCCTATACGGTCTTTCCAATCCTTCAGGTAAAGGGATATCCAACTAAAATGTACATAACAAACTTGTTATGTACATTTTTTCTGGATTCATACGACTAGATTTTTCCTGTTCTCAGAGATCAGAACAGCTGATCTTATCCTTGAACGTCTACAGTCGGAGTAACTCATGCGTGAGAAATGAGACACTTTGATTGCACGACATCACAATTTGCCTTCAAACAGTCTTTCAGTACCGAAGACAGAGAACAACAAATTGCTCACCAGGCACGGCTAAGGAAAATGAATGTTTTTGGAAATACAATTCACATCCAACGTTAACGTGAAACAGTGCTACTAAGCCACATACGCATGATTTAACAAAAACATTAAAACGACCATTTACGTGTATTCCCTTCAGCATCCGATAATGAGATATATACGATATTCAATATGAAAGGCTGCACTCGAATAGCTCTCGTAGTTTTAACAAGCCACTGTGGCACTACACTTTTTTTTTTTTTCCTCGTTTCAATTACATTTCCCTTCACTCTACTCTCACCGCTGGCGATACCTCATCTTATTTCCATTGAGTCGCTGTTGAAGAACCATTGGAGAACAACAATGTTAAATGTAAAAACACGTGTGCGTCACGTGGCTGCCGCTAAACGAGGTCCGACACAGAGCGCGCGGCAAATGCCGCGCGGCAACGATGCTCCCACTCTCAACACCTGGCGAGTGTGGCATGGGATGAGGTGAGCGGCAACTTGATTGGTCTTCATTCCCATCTGTTCGGACAGCTGTAAACACTTCGTACTCTTGTTCATCCCCCCAAAAAAGGCACACACGGACGTGGGAGATCTTTGGCGGGTTACTATCACGGAGTAAGAGGGCTCAAGTCTTATTACAGTGTTGTGAGGATATTAATAAAAGTCCATCCTCCAATCTCCTTCTTCCTCCTCCAGCCACCCCCCTCACCCCCTTCCCCCCTTCCATCGTCGCCTGTTGCCATTTTAAAAACCGACCTCGCCGTCCTGGGCATCCACCTTGGAACTCTCGTCCACGTTCTCCAGCGAGTCGGCTCTCTGTAAGGACAGGTCGGCCGGGTCCATCATGGGCAGCGTGCTCTGCTCCGGGTACAGCCAGGCCTTCTGGTCGGGGGAGTTGTGGCGCTTCCACTCTCCGTAGTTCTGTCCCGCCTTGTGCACACACTTCATCACCTGGCAGGAGCAGGGCCGAGAGAAGATATGACTATCAGGAGGGCCAGGGATCGTACCGCACCTTCAATCTCGGCAAACAAAGCCGAAGATAAAAGCGGCTCACAGAACTCGGTTACATGTGCGTGGTGTACTCAAAAGCTGAGTGCAACACGTGTACAAAGGAGTAGTGTAAAATCCTATTTTGTGACACGGCCCTGGCAAACACTTGAACCTTTGAATCTTTTTTTTAATCAAAACTGCCAGAGGTTGAACCGTGGATTAGGTAACAAGTGTGTGTAAAAAAAAAAAAAAAAAAAAAAAAAAAAGATTGAAACCATTTCGCTTTTTGCAGACCTAACGATAAATTGGTCGATCAGTCAATATTGATTGAATAGTTGATCAACATAAATGGTTTGAAGTTACAGCCCTCCTCGCGCGGAAAGCAGTCTTCTCCTGAGAAAACTGTTTGCTTATCAACGTGTTGTTTTATTAACTCTTTCAATATGAGATTATGTGCTCTGCAATTGAGGGATTATTTTGAGGCTAATTTATTTACATAGCCAAATGATGTGTGTTTTTGTGCTTTTATTTTGTATATAAACCATAGTTCATAGGTCAAAAAGGTCAAGGTTTCTGGCAAGTTAACCACACACACTCACTGTTACACTTTGGTCTAAACGGTTTCACTGGGAAAGTGTGTGAAACCTGAGGAACGAGTTCTGCCAGGAGAGAGAGCCACAGCGAAGGACCTGAGATTCTCCTTTGTCAGCAACCTCACTGGGACGGGCCCTTTAAAATGGGTTTCTATGGCTACCATTGTCCTTTAAGACACACAAAACCCTATGCTCTCTTAAGTGCACACACCTCTTACGCGCGTTCACTTTGCGAACACAAAGACATGCAGATGCCCGATCCATGCATTTTAACCACATCCCTTTCGGTGTAAAGCACATGATGGTAAAACGTTTCCTTCGAGTTTGAGACAACACTTGTGTAACGTTACATACCCGGGGAGCGAGACTTTGAGACGCTTTGTTTACCACCCACTTCGGAAGGGAACCTACAGCAAAGAGATGAGGGCCAGGTTAAAAAAAAAAAACATAAAGTTACCCAGCAATAAACAGAACATTGTGATTGCTGGTAATGGTCTCACCTTTGGGGTCAGCTTGTGAGAGGTAGATGAAACTACAGCTATTTGGTCCTGTGGGCTTGATATAATAGCCAGTGAGGATGGAAACGGCCCTGACAAGTTGACTGCGAGGAGGGTATTTCTGTGATGGGGAAAAACATTATTATTTTTTTTTTTAGAATAATGAAGGTAAACAAAAACATATATGATGTGTCAATATTATTATAACTATTCTTCACATGCAAAATAAATAAATCAGCGCACACAAAACATTAGGGAGATGGTGGTCAGAGTCATAAAACTGGATGAAAAGCAGTGGTTGATACGTACTGGATGTTTGACGGAGAAATTGACAATGATGTACTCGTCATCCATCACCTGCCATGAACGCAGCGACACCACATCTCTGTTCTTTATTGGCTTCGGGCAAAGCCCTGAGAAGGAGAAAAAAAAAGAAAAAAAGACACACAAATCTGGTTAAACAGAGTCAACAAGCACGTCCTTGTTATGGCAATAAATGCATCGGTGGAAAGCGGTGCGGCTCACTTTCCTCCCTCTCATTACAAAAAGGCCAACAAATGTTACAGGAGTGGAAAGACAAGACACACACACACATAGAGAGAGACTGTGGATGGATTTAAGAACAAAAGAAAATCCCTGGTTGTTAATTTAGTGGGGAGAACAGTGATTTCATTGTTTATCACCTAAACTGAAACTTACTCTTATCTACATTTAATCCAACACTATTATTATTATTATTTTTTAAGAAAGAACACACGACCATTGGGTTGTGCGCGCTATAGTTACTGTATTAATTAAGGATGTGGTCAAATCAGTGAAAAGCACCACCTCAAATTACTCTTCCAAATAAAGTGGATTAAAGTGACACATATGATTTATTATTATTCATATTAGTGTTGAATATATAAATATTATCATGAATATTTCTGTTGAATACATACATATTATTTTGAATCTTGAGAAATACTGGATTCTAACAATACGGTGTTCTGGTTTTCACATTTCTTCTTCTTTTTTTAATCTGTTCGAAATAAGGATGAAATCAAATGAATGACTCTGCCAAAATTACAATGAAACTCGCACATGCGCACTTTGCCTTTCCAGGGTCTAGTTCCTCCGTGTGACAGGTGAAATTGAGGCAGGCCTGCTCTATGGACTATGCCTGGACGGTCACGGTCACACAAACACAGACGCACGCGCGCGCTCGCACACACCGACGGAATGTGATAAGATTACAACAGGCGGCAGTGCTTACATGAATAGTAGCCCACATCAGCGTTAGCAGAGAGCCGGGCGATGTCAAAACTCTCCGACATGGTGGGATCCCACTTCTTACGGTACTGGCCGTCATGAAGGACGTCGTACATGGTGGCGGCCGACACGTCTTTTATAGTCATTTTACACTGAAACACACACACACACACACACACACACACACACACGGAGTAAGAACACGACACGCGGCCCGGTGTGAAGATAATGTAAAGTCAGCGAAGCTGAAGTGAACTCACCTTGATGGTGTGGACTCTGGGGGCGTGATTCCCATTGGTCGCACGGGGATGTTCGACCCACACCTGCATGTCGTAGTTGTCGTACTTCTTGACCCAGTTGTCCGTGGACAGGCACTGCTTCTTGAAGTCGGCAAACACCGCCTCGTCGGGTAAAATGCTCTGCCGAGACATCTCGCAACAAAAACCGAAAAAAATAAATAAAAGAAAACGTTTCCTTCTTTGAGAAAATAACAGAAAAGGAAGAAAAAAAAAATCGAGATGTGACACACAAACAAACAAGTCAGCTGCTGGTCCCGGGCTGCGAGGAGATGTGAGCGCCTCGGACGGAGTTGGCCACGCGGATATATAAGCGCGCGCGGCTATCGATCAGGTCGAGCAGGATTTTTTCGTGAGTTGAATTCCTGAGCCATGCCTCCAAAAGGCACCCCTGCCGCCGACGTCACGGCCCCACCTGCGCACGGGCCAGGTGGGCCCCGCCCTCACAGGAGCGAGGAGGCCGAGTCCGCAGCGGTGCGAAACAAACGCCCAGACGCGGTGTCGATTGGTCAGGATTATCGCCGAGATGACAACAACAACAACAAGTACAACAACAGCACACTGAAACAAACCCACTGTTGTTGAATATTAATGACGGGGCCTATTTTCAATGTGAACAAGTCCATTGCACACGACTTTTGAAAGTGCCTGTACTACTGGCGAATGTTAAACACGGTTATTTATAGGTCAAAGATTCTATATTTCAATATAACGTAAAACCTTTATTTTAGACGATTAAAAGCACAAAGTCAAGACAAACAAAAGCAAAAAAACAAAACAAACAAACAACAAAACATACTCCTTTCCCAGCAAAGTCACAACTTAGATTAGCCATTCATTCGACAGTTAACTTGATTTATTCAATCAATGTATCCTTCACCCTAACAACTTGACCTTTGAACTGTACACAACTGTGAAGTCAAACTGGCCAAGACTGAAACTGGTCCTCGCAACTATAACGATACAAAATCCTCAACACATAGGAACACGCGCACGCAGACAGGCAAACATAGAAAGGGTTCATACCCAAGTACAATACGTGATGAGGATTTCGGAAAGGATTCAAACACAACACTGAGCCGTCTAGTATTTAAATAGCTTATTACTATGTTGAATGTGGAGAATAGATATGACACATTTTCAATGACACAAAGAGGCAGTTTAAGTGTGTGAAACTGAACCTCGTGTTCCTACTTGGCCACACCTTGCCGCTGTAAGACTTGATGCTCGTGATGTAAGGCCAAACAAGTAGTTTGTCTGCTTTAGCATGAGACACACATGCACACACACATTTCAGACATTCTTAGCCACTGGGGCGCTGAAAGAAAGAATTGTGAATATGCAATTCGACTGATACCAAATCTTCACGCATGGCCCCTTGTCCAACAGCAGTGTTGCATCAAGAAAGCGACACCAGATGTTCACATTTTGGTGAAATATCTTTATTTTATCCCATGTGATAGGCCAACACTTGTGTTTCAGTATCTCTCCTTTTTATACATCAGATAGTAATAGTACATTATTCACACAAACGTTGCTAAACACGAGTAGACAGCATATTTCAAATGGACAGACACAATTCAGAAGATCACAAAGCTGAGTAATTAGTCAGTGACAAGTAATAGAAGAGCTGCTCATGTTAAAATGTGTTTATTTTTTTTAACATTGTTACGTACTTTCAATTTCAAAATCGGCGTCTTTTGCTGTGCTATGGCTAGTTAGTTGGTGCGTGTGTCACACGTTGAATGCATGCGAGCCTGGAGGCAAACCACCGACTACACACGCTGCTCGAAGTTTGTGAGGAGAAAAACAAAAAAAACATTTCTGGGCCTCACTCGAGGGGGGGGGGGCCCAGAGCAGAATCGCAAACAATAAATAAAAGACACTTTCGCCGTGCGCGTCGGCATCTGCACTTTTGGTCAAGCGTACAATGTAATCTGTAAGTCTGCGAGTAACAAAATAAATAAACACACAAAACCAGAAGAGTCCTACACGAGCAATAGCAATACTGCAAAAGGATACTGCAACTAACGTCTCTGCACATTTTTTTTTTTTTGTCACGTTTTTTTTTTTACAGCATGGGGTGTTAGTAAGCGTTGGCTGCATCTGAGGACAAGCTCTTATCTTCTACCGGCGCTACAAAAACAACGAGCGAAGCCACGAACCAGTCTGCGGGCCCCCTTTTCTATTTTACAATATGGTGGCTTGATTCAGTGCATGACGTCGGTGGACAAACAAGCAAGGCATCTGTGTTCTTATCCATATAAATCCCGCGTGGTGAGCATGCTGCATGTTCTTGCAATAGTGTCGCCAACCCAACGCAAACGATCAGGGGCATGTCGGGCATCATAGCGACAAGTGCGGCTAATTAAAAGACGGTTGTCGACGGCTCAATGCCGACGTAGTTTCGAGGTTAGTAGCAATTCTAATGAATTAGGGATGGCCTTGCTATGAAATGAAAAATCGATATTACTCGGGTATACGTCCCTTTTGCGGCAATGTTTAACGAAGGTGTCAAATAATGTACATTTGGTCTGCTAACATGCTGTCGTATTAGTCCGTTTAAGTGTGTTAGATGTGGAGGCTATAAAAAGGGAATCATTTAGACCTAATGTGATCCGACGGTTAACAATGACGTTGTTTTCACTGGTAAGATCCTGTCTCTTCTTCCTCAAAACAAGACAAAGTCCAAAAATAAGAATTAGGATGATGATGAATTAGAGGAGACTCACAATATTATCTCAGATAATAATAATAATAATAATAAAAAAGAGTTAAATACTCATTTAAATAATCCCAAGCAGGTTTACAACAATGACGAGAGTAACAGCACTAAGAATCTGAACTGTGCAATAACTCATGAGCGGCTGGCTATGGCGGTCGGCAGTCTTACATAATGCCATGCAACTGGATGATAATCTCAACATATCATTTAACATATTCTTTGTTTTTTTTCTTTCTCTATAATAACCTTTGAACCATTTTCCACCCCAGATAGTCTGCTCGGATACAGTAATGCACATCCACACGGATACTCGGAAAAGTCACTGAGTTGAACAGGGGGGAGAGAGAGAAAAAAAAAAGAAAAAGACAGGTCCTCCATCCCAATGGCAATACGCCAAGGGTGGGGGAGAGTGGCCACTGAGAGACAAGCTGTTGGTGGGGAGGAGACAGGCTGGGCAGGGGGTGAGGTGTACTAGCATGAGCAGCTGCTCTCGGTGACAGTCATTTCTGGCTGCTTCTCCAGTTTGATGTCGATCACTGAGAGGACCCGGTTAAGCAACATCACCGATGAATTTGCACATTTCTGCGGCTCTAACTGGCGGACACCTCAACAGTGACAATTCGCTTTTTTCCTTCTCCTGCAGTTCCCCAAATTTGGTTCGACAGTAAAAGTAATCAAGTCTGGACAAGAACGCCTATGCTCGACAGTAGTGCGACAAGATCTTGTTGCAAGCCACTCTGAAAAGGATACTGTCCTCTTTGCTTTTCTCTGGTGTGCTATCCATTCCCGGCAATGCGGCAGCAACACGACGGAACAGCTGTAAGACAAAAGGGCATTTAAATCTATGTGGAGTGAATGGATGCCCTAAAATAGGGTTGGATGATACGCAAAACAAAATCTTCTAAATATTATAAAGGTGTTAGTTGATACCAAAATATTTTTATGATGGCCTTTTCGGCCATATGAACATACAAAGGATTTATAGATGCTATAATCTGACAGTACTTTGCTAAATACGCAGAGACCAACGGCGGGACAGTATACATCATCATAACATTCAACCCTATTGCCAAAGGGACTACATATAGCACGGGTACAAGGCGGACACTCCCAACTAATACATTTAATGAATTACCGGCAAACACGGAAAGCAGTTCAAGCAGCGAGACAAAATGTGCCTAGAATAACTAATACTGGTTGAGATAGAAGCAGGAAAGTGAAGGTTGCAGGGGTAAACCCCTGTCCACTGAGCAAATCCACTACATTCACAAAAAAAAACACTGTCAAGGTTTGTGTGGAAAAAAATAAACAAAACTAGATCGATAGTGAATAAAAGTTGCGCAGAACGAGGCGAAAAGATAAGCCTGTGGAGGGGGAACAGCATGTACCGAGAATGCTAAGACACGAGGCCGCCAAGAGCCTGCCGGAGAGGAAAAAGAAGGTGGACGGAGTTAGGTGTGCAGTTTGAGGGAGCGGAAGGAGCTCGACTACCCTGCGAGAGCAGAATCATCTCTACCTGTTTGACATTGTAGCCAGTCTTTGCGCTGGTTTCAATGAACATGACATTCAGTTCCTTAGCTCTCTGCTCGCCCCCCTCCGTGGTGATCTGTCTGCTCACAGGTAGAAGCAGAAGGTGGGGGAGATGGACCAACAGGCGGATGTGGAAAGACACGTCGCAAAGAGGACAGGCCGAAAAGGGGAGAGGGAGGAGATGGAGAGGAAGAGAGAAAGAGAGAGAGGGAGGGAGAGAGAGAGAGAGAGAGAGAGAGAAAAAAGACAGCTCAGCACAGAATCTTGTTTTGGGTGAAAAGGGGGAGGTTAGTTTCGTTACAACACAGACGGATAGAGAGGAAGACGAAAAGGGAGAGAGGCTGCTGTGCCATTCGCCCACCAGCCACACTCGGATCCATATAATGGATGTGTGGCGGTGATGTCGCAGGTGCGCCTCCCTGACCTACAGGACCGCTATGACCTGGGCTAGAACGTCAGGATTATTTGGCAGTGTTACGCCTGCGGTTACTAGACACCAACCTGTTTGACGTTATAGCCAGCCTTGGCACTGGTCTCTATGTACATCACATTGAGCTCACGAGCTTTCCTCTCTGCCGCCTCTACAGAAACTTGCCTGCCGTGGTCCCGGGGAGGGGAGGGGGAGGGAGGAGTGGTGTTCGGGGTGGTGGGTGTTGAGGGGGAAACACACACACACACAAAAAAAAAAAATCAAAATCAAAATGACATGGAGAGAACAGACAAGGAAAGAGAACCAAAAAAGTAAAAAAACAAACAAAAAACAACCTGATCCAAATCATAACAAATTTAAATGTAGAAATTAAAGTACTTAAATCACCAATAAAAAGGTTGGAATATGCAAAATACAGCGAGATGACAAAAGTCAAAATTGGATGAGATACACTGAAGGGAAGAAAAGTGGGATTCCAGGCTTTGGCAGCATTTATATACTACAATACTTGACTGCATATTTTAATATCTTAGAAGGATCATACATTCACAATCTATATTACTTCTTTGTAACATAATAAGAAAATCTCTCATTCAAGTATCACTCATTCATCTCACACAACCTTGTACCTTTTATCTGCCAAGTCTGTCTTGTTCCCAACAAGCATGATAATGACATCACTTCCTCTCTCTGTCCTAACGTCGTCAATCCACTTTGAGGTTTGTTGGAATGAGTTGAGATCTGTGGATGCAAAACACACAAAATGACTGTTTACATCAACCCTGTTTAGAGACATTTGGTGTGTTAGTTGTAGTTCAAATTGTGCACAAGCAGGTAGGAAGGAAAAAAAAAAAAGGTTA
Organism: Colistium nudipinnis; assembly: GCA_016785305.1. NCBI lineage: Eukaryota > Metazoa > Chordata > Actinopteri > Pleuronectiformes > Rhombosoleidae > Colistium > Colistium nudipinnis. Next base: position 810,284 of record JAFBJU010000321.1, read on the forward strand.
AACATCTCATGTAAGAAAAAGCTCCTCGTCATATGTTAGGTAGCACAAGTGTTAAAAAAAGAGAAGCTCGAAAAGGAAAATACTTGCTGAAGGTTAATAGCAGGAAAACAGTAGGTATGAACCGTGCCAAGATAGCGTTCGCTCCAACGACTAAAGACCCAAAACCGAAAGAATACAGCCCTGACTCACTGGTAATGTCATAAACAACCACAGCAATGGTGGAGTCGCGGATGTAGCTGGGAATTAGGCTACGAAAACGCTCCTGTCCGGCAGTGTCCCAAAGCTGGAGCCGGACCTGAGGATTGGAACGGAGGAGAAAAAGGACAAGGAGGTGTAGATAAAGAAGAGGAAAGGCCGAACAGGAAAACAGAGGCGGGGACAGACATGAAAGAATTGCAAGCTTAGCGGCGGAGATGAAAATGTCCTGGTATGAAGGAGTCGGGTGGGGGATCTTTCAAATGCAACAGGGTCAGAGATGACCAGTGTTATGCAAATAGGACATGGAAATAAAAAAAAAAAAAAAAAAAAAAAAAAAGGGAGGACATGCGCGAGTTATTATTGAGGCTGCCTCACAGGATCATTCGGATGACATCTGAACACACTTTGTGTTCCGTGGGGTTTGTCAGGCCAGTAAAATGCTTATTTTTTTTTCTACCCTTGCACATATTAAGTGAAGAGCGAGGAGGTAAGGCAAGGCTATGATACCTACTGGCTATATCATAAACCACCACAGCAGCGGCTGAGTCGCGGATGTAACTGGGGATGAGGCTGCGGAAGCGTTCCTGTCCGGCTGTATCCCAGAGCTGCAGCCGAATCTGTGGCCAGCCACAAAATGAGTGCGGAAATTGGGGGGTGGGCGTGTGGGGGATATCATGAACCGGCCACAGGGATGGAAGGAAAGCAAAAAAAAACGTACATGAAAAGGAAAGCAATGGGAACTAAAAACATGAACAAAAATGGATGAAGAAAATCTGGGCTAATGTATAACACAATGTGAAATGATGAAACGTGGCTAAATGGTGGCTATTATACAAAAAGCAGATGCATGCGTCAAGTTTTCTAGCATTTTTCTTTTAAGCCTGCGTAAATGGGAATGATGAGAATTGGAGTAGAACATGGTGCTTACCGTGCGATCTTCTAGATACATGGTTTTTGACAAAAAGTCAATGCCAATTGTTGCCTGTAAGAATATAATTCCGTTAAATCATTGTTGTAGGGACGATACTCGATGAGGTAAAGTGCAAAAAATGGTCAGACATAAGTATTTGACTAAATTGTTAAGTATACATTATCCATGGCGAAATTGTGTGTAATCTGGATTTCACTCGGAAGTCGGAATTAATTTATATCTAATATACGTGACATAAAATAATTTTTTTTTGTTTTTTTATAAAACCCCAAGATAAATAGACACACATCTATAATCTAATTGGTAAGCGTAAACAGTCATTATTATGTCATTTTTACCTGATAAGTGTTGTCGAAACTGTCATACATAAACCTGGTGATAAGTGAGGTCTTCCCAACTATAGAAACACAAAACAACAACAACAACAACAACAACAACTTTAGATTGGATTCGGGTCATCGAATAGGCCAAGTATGATCAATTCGAGTTTTGTATAATGGGGAGAATAAACCAAAAAACAAACAAACAGTGTGACGTGGAGAGTGAATGGCTACTGTCAGTGTTGTAATGTGGAGTGTTGAACCCTCGCGCTGAGCTGGCAGTATGGGTGGAGCCACACAATTTGGAAAATGAAAATGGGTCAACTTGTCTTTTTCCCTTTTCAGACCACGACCTGTAACACGGCACACAACCGCCACTAAGATTCAGTCACACCCTTATATACACATACACACACACACACACACCGTCGGTGTCGGTCCCTGTGGACTGACGCTGACTGGCCGGGAGAAGGCCGACTGCTGTGGACCCACTGGCCGACGTGGCTCTGCAAGGTGCAGCCGTGGGACGCTAGCAGCTAGTGAGTTAGACAGCGCTAAGCTAGCAAGGAGAAGTAACTTCTCCCTGTCACTTTTAGAAGATGCCTTCTGTTTGACAGCAACGACCCGCCCCCGACAGCGACATTAGCGTTTAAACAACCGATAGAGCCCAATAATATAGCATGCGTTGCCGTTGGGGCTAGTATACTTCAGCTAACTGCAAGCTAAAAGTAGTTAGCCAGCTACCTTTAGCTACAATTGCGTTTGAGGGATGAAGCCGATGCACCGCAAGCTAATGGTCAAACGGAGGACCACGTCCTTTCAGAAGTTATGCCAACGAATCAATCTGATGATAAATGAATAGCTGTGCAGGTTTAGAACGAATGATTTAGCTCATTTTAAGCACTTGATCGTAGGTTAGAGAAAGATGTTTGTCTAGCTAAAAGATTGACCCGAGCACTAGCCTTGCAATGACATCATCTCCAGAGGGGGGGAAAAGTCCATGATGTTCTCATCATATTACTCTTTATTTAGTACCTTCTATAACTGAACTATGTACAGCTCCTTCGTATCGTCGCTGGCTGCTAATATGCGGCAAGTAACTTACACCTCGTACTCCCCCAGTCCAGCTAGCCGCACAAGCTAGTTAGCTACTCTTAGCCACTTCTTAAAAGACATTTCCACCCCACCAAATGTACACTTAACAACCTTCGTGCCCAGCTCACCGCTCTGTTCGCCCAGGAAGACGAGCTTGAACTTTCGTAGAGGGTTGCCAAACTCTCCGCCGCCGGTCGTGGTTGACATTTTGTCGAAAAAGAACAACAGCTACTTCGCTAACTTGGCTAAAGATGTGGAGTGTATGTGTGTGTGTGTGCGTGTGTGTCTGTCTGTCTTGTCTGTACCCGGCGGACTGGAGCAAGTAGTGTATCTTTATCCTGCACAAGCCAGCGCTATTGTTTTCTCCAACATGCAGCAGAGAAACAGCGCGACCAAGAGGCAAACAGTCAGAGACGTTAGAAATGGCAAAGGGTAAAGTACAGCTTTATTTAATGGCTATACTTTCACTGCGATCGGAGCCATTTCGTCCCTTTACGTGTCGCTACAACCTTTGCCGTAGTTACACTGGAGTATTTCTACAACGCAATTAACGTGCCAATTAAATTGTGGTACGATTGTGGGCTTGAGGCCAAAAAGAAAGGCAAGAATGCGATCGAAGACGACAGATGCACAGACGTGGGACTAAACCCTTTCAAATGTTGAAACAGTAGCCCACATATACTTTATAGCTAAGCCCTTTTTAATACAATGCATGTCTCAGCGTTGCAAAGTGTTACGAGTGTTGATGTGAACATAATGAGCTGAATTGGGGGGGGGACAGTGTTTATTTAGTTCATTTCCTTCTGTCTATAAAGAGTGACACAAGCACCAGTATTTGTGTCATATCCATCCCACGGCGGAAAATGTCGGTCATAATATTTCACGCCTCTGATGTCAAAGTTACAAAGATTAAGAATAAACGGAGCCATGCCATCTTCAGTAGTCACGACACTCGGAGAGATGAGTCTAATATCTACGCTATGGGACATTGCACTCTGTCAAACGAAAGAAACGTGCGATACATCTTTTTATTTCTACGCTATGATGACATTCAGAGACATTTCACGCAGAGTTGAGACTCTCAGGGACAGAGCCCCCCCAATCCAAAGGAATATGTGCAAGGGCAATGAGAGCAGTTGCAGTGACTCTGTGACGCATCTTCTTTTTATTTTCTTCTTCTTTCCTTGATGTTCTCTGATGTCAGAGAGCTGAGATTTCCGTCGCTGGTCAGTCCGTCGCCTCGATTGCGACGTCGGACCTGTTGGCATGAAACAACTCCTTCTGTAAGTGCACCACTCAACCAAGGTCACCCATGTGCGACACAAAAACTCTCTTTTTGGGCCATCATGCAGAGTTTGCTGCATATTCATAGTGTGGACTGTTGAACTAATGTATTTGGTTACAGCTATCAAGCCGTATACATGCTGCTATTGGTATCGGTAGCAGTTGTAGGGGGTGAAACGGGGAACTCATCTCAAGGCCAGAACATCGATCTAGCTGTTGATTGTGTGTTGACGATGTGATGCATGTTGTAGCCCTAAAACAAAGGATCACTGTCAAACACACACGGTACCTGGGGTGAGCTCACCTGAACTAAAGAGGCTTTTATTCCAATGTGCTGTTGTTTGTTGATAAAACACAAAGACACGCGGGAGAAAAGTATCAGCAGCATGTAACAAGCATCACAGCTCTAGGTGAACACGTCACGTCCTTGAATTGCGGCCGCTATACTTACACTTCTGCTCATTCGACCGCAGTGATGTGCAACGAATGGATAAAAGGGGAAGGAGATAAAAAAAACAAAACACGAGTTAGTCGCATCGGTTATGGTTTAAAGTGCAGGGACAATGTATTTAGAGGAATTTTACAAATGACCGCATTCACCTGCGGGTTTGGGGGACATCAGAGTCAGAGGAAGTTCCACAGTGACATCGCTTGAAAAAAAAAAAAAAAAAGTTCATTGAACAAAAGATAAATGGATAAGTAGAAATGTTTGTAATCTCCATCTAAATATCACATCAAGTCAATTCTGTGGTTACCTTGACGTAAGGCCACCCAGCAGGCTTTGGGGAGAGAGACGCACAACAAGGGAAGTCCTTAGTGTACACAGCTGGACACAATATGTAACAGTATCACGATCGAATATTTTTCGAGTTAAAACCTACCCTCCGCCGGACACCATCAGATTGACCTTGACTTTGTAGGACACGATGATTCCCTGCATTTCCTTGTCTCCCTGACTCCTGCGAGGAGACAGGAATAGTTTACTTTGGAGGGCTTGAGGATTTGGTCTTAGACACGATAAGTGGATGACACAGTGTAGAGTTGTATCACCGCCACCCATTAAGAGGCTGCCCCGGGGCTCACTGTAAGCCCTTTGACGCGAGTGGCTTACAGGGTCGTGGATGCGAGATTGGTGTCCTCATCTTTTAGTCGTCCATCCACGGCGATACCTCGCTTCTCCTTGTTGTTGGACAGAACCGGGGTTATTTGGAGGGACTTCTCGAATGTAGAGTTGGCGTTTATTGTCTCCCTGTGTGGACCATCGAATAAATCAGCAAAAACGAAAAATGCATGCTTTATTACCAGCAATCATTTGCGTCGTTCCATTCATGCGCAACCACGTTGTGAATTCATCTCGAAGCATATTTTGAAATGAACTGGAACAGTGACACGTTTTCTTCACGGATACAATTTGGGGATAATATTTTTTATATATTTATTTTAAAAAGTATATATTTTTTTTAAGAATATTTTCATCAGAAATTAAAGTTCAAGTGAAGTTCAAATAAGAGGAATCGTGCTAAAAAGCCACATTTGCAACATGTCAGTTCTTACCCAAACTCCTCAGTGCAGATTGCCTTGGCGTAAGTGTCAGATGAGTAGAGGACCACATTTGTTAGCTGCTCAACTGTAAGGTATATAAAAAAAAAAAGAGCTCTGCATCAGTTAAAGTGTGTGCCTATTGGACAGTAATGTTGTGTAAACACACTTCAGCCCTCAATCGTATTACTTCATTATTTATTCATTTAAATAGTTATTTATAGACCCCTCTTCTTCTGAGCGACAAAGAAGACGCTTCCTTTAAAATCTTACCGTAGTCAACATTATGCCTTTGCTCGCGACTCACCTGACACTTGGATTTTCTTCACGACCTTTGCGGTTTCGTTGTTGACTTTCACTTTGACGGCGATTGGATCTCCGTGGTAGTAAATCTATAAAGGAAACAATTATGATGTTATCCCGAATGATTTTGCCGACAATGTAGGTATTTAAAAAAAAAACGATATTCTTTCGATTGTTGAAGGTACCTCTTTTTCAAGGGAGGCCTCCAAGTTAATTGGTTTGTCAGTCATCATGAACTGTTTGCTTATGTCAGCCTTGGGTCCGGGCTTGTTGCTCGCTGGTGCAAACTGTATTTTACGGACCATCAGGCGACACGTTTCCCTAACAAAAAAAAAGACAAGCAAGTGTGATCAGGGACGGTCCCGTGTCCGCCTGTTGTTTTTGCTTCTCCTCAAGAATAGAGTAGAGCCGACGGTGAGGTTTGACCGTGGACAAACGCACTTCTTTTCAATGACTTCATCTGGATTGGAAGCCGCGTGAGCCATGTATGCTTTGACCTCAAAGTCCACGCCACAGGCCTACGGCAGAACACAACCCAAATAAACGGTCGGTTAAGCGCGCGACACGGCTGCGTGAAAGTACAAGGACGATAAATGTTCAAAAATGGACTGTGACGGTACCTTGCCAGAATCATTCGGTCCAGGCTGCAAGGCGACCGAGCATGGGATGTTTGTTGGCATCTGAAACAAGTGGTGACAAACACCCGCTAATGAATCCACTTCAAGATCATGACCCGAAGGTAAACGCGTGGTAATAATCTGTGGACTGAAGTGCTGGGAGGGGTTATGTGTTTTCTGCTTCTTACTTGGAAGGAAAAGGGGCAGCCTTGCTCCCCCACTTTCTTCATGAGTGACTCCTGCATTGGGGTTTTGGCTTCGTTTGCACCCGTTGGCGGGTACACCTGAACGCGCTGTATCCAGATGTCTCTCCTGAAGGACAGCCCGATGACATCCAGCTCTTCGCTTCCGTAGCGGAAGGCACACGCAAGGTAGACAAATACTGCAACGGGGGAAATGGTAAACAGCGTGAGTCGCGTTAGTCTGCTCGGGTCTTCTGGCGGTCATCGCTGACGGCAGATGAGACGAACATTTTTTTTTTTTTAAAGTACCTTTTTTGCCATCAAGCCCGGAAGGGTCCACTTTGACTACCCCATCTGCAGTTGAGAGAAAAAGAAAAAACGACAGCGTTCGGTTTTACAGAGATGCATATGAACATGCCCATATGTGAGGATGGGAAGAAAAAAAAAAGCCGACAACCACACACCGACTACTTCCACCGAGTCCACGTGGTCCACGAAGTCTCTCTTCCCCAAGTACAGAGCGATCTGAGAGAGAAACCGAAAACAGTCACTCCTCTGCCAAGGTCACAAGAGTTTGGAAGTTATTTCTGGGATTTGGAAGAGCCACATACGAGTCGCGCTCCTCCCTGGGCCCAAAGGGTGCCCTATAATGACTATATTATAGAGGTTACTTACGTGCCCGTTGCCGCTGGTCTTCTTAAATACCCTGAGGAGAAAAAAGGAAAATTATTCGGTAATTTCGCATCCTAACATCGAAACCTATACATATGTACCACACATTATATAAATTGTGTTTATAAACCCTTCAGCCTTAACTGCTTACATACAGTATATCTATATATGCAGGTTACTCAACTTATTTATGCAATTCTGGCCTGTCTGCTTTTTTTTTCTTGTTCTCTATGCAGGTTAAATATAATGCAATTGGACTTTCCTCTTTAGGAAGACGCCCCCGCACAAGCACCCGCCAACCACCCACCCACCCCTGTGAAGATCCTGGGCCGCTGGACGTGAGACATAACTGTGATGTGGTAAGTCTGTCCATTATAGTTAAAAACTGGATATGCTATCACATTTGTCCTGTTTTTCCTCAATATTAGGAGAATACTCATTTGTTGTTTTCTTAATATTGTTAGTATTGCTTAACCTTGTGAGTGCATGACTATAAACAAACATGTAATCCTTAGAGGTGTTTGAAACTTGTGGCTGTGTGCCAAGTAATCCTGTTAAAACCTTTCTTCTGTCCTGTAAACCTCTTCCTGAAGATCAAATCCACACAATGCAACCACGTCTTGGGAGCATTAAAGGAATCACAGAGCTCTGCGTTTCTGTGCCAAGAAGCTAAATTGTTACAACCAAGCTCCTCCGCTCATTTCGTAATTAAGTCAGTTGTCAAATAACATTAACAGTTGGTATTGGCACAAAAAAGAACAACTTTTCATTTGGAAATGCCAGGCGTATTGGTGAGCATTTTGTGGTAGGCATATAAAAAAAAATGCCTTATTGGCATTTTAATGCTTTTTCACAACTGGAATAATTGATTGTTTGCCTCTAAACTTAAGTAGTTATACTATGTCAAGATAGTTGCTGAACATAGTTGACAAGCCTTGTATACTCACTTTGACATGTTGATGGAAAAGTTATCGATCCAGTCTGCAAATGATGAAGAGTTGAACAGTTATCAAAACATGTGACACCGATAAAAGCGTAAACGCACCGGTTATTTTGTTACATTATTATCAAATCATTTATTGTAGCATATTTAAAGAAGCTTATAAAAATGTATGAAAGAATATATCATTCACTTTAAGACATTTTGAGTCATCAGGGTTGCTGTGCATTGATCAGACAGCCCTAAATTCAAACAATTGAATAAACATCTTTAAATAGAAGTGACAATGGAGATTTTATTTGGTTATTTTCATTGAAGACTGATGCACTTCTGTGAAATAAACGCAATCCCAATCGTTATCTTGAGTTGCAAACCTCTCCATCTAACCTATCTATTGTGCCATATGTCAGCGAGAGAAACGGCTCACTCACCAGCCCTCTGTCCTGTCAATGAAGCCTCTCCGCCGCCTTCTGCAATCGGTCACTGTCACTGTGTGTAGTTTGTGCGAGTGCCAATCACTGCCTCCTCTTTGCTTTTATACTCTGACCTCCCAACCTTGGAGGATTCCCTTCAGCTTATACAGCTTCTCAAAGAAGGCTGTTTTAGAGAAAATCTGATTAAGTCATTATAACACCACTGTTTTGGTCCGTGGGGTGTGTAAAAATAATGTGACTCCCGAAGAGCCAGTGTAAGTGTTGGGAAGACGGTTATGGAGGGCAGGAGACACAGGCCAAGTCCTGGATACAAAGCATGTTGGCCACTTTGTCTCAGGGTGAGGGTCAGGTTTAATCGTGCTATATTGTGTATAAATATATTGTGCCCCTCCATATTTTGTACGTACAGTATTGCATGTGTCACTAGAGTGAGTGCAGGAAAGAGGATTTAATAAGCTTTGATAAAATCAGCCTATAGGGGCCTGTAATTGTATTTGACTTTTGATTAGAGTGAGAATCGTGGCAGAGTCCATTGTACAGAAAGTTTTTTTTTTGTTTTTTTTTTACTGGCTGAAGCTAAATTGTAAAATGTTGTGATCAAGGACTTATAAAGCTTCTCTCCTCCAATCTCTGAGTTCCTAAAAAAAAGAAAAAGCATTACTCCACTGCACTGAGTGAGAGAATCAGCAATGGGTGAATGTGCGAAGGCTTCCTTTATTAAAGCTTAGAGAGGAGCAGAGTGGTATTAGTTGGATTTTAGTAGCCAGGGCGACAGATGGCTCCTCGAGCAAGCCCTGCGCAATCTGGGCTCATGGCAAGGTTTACAGAAATCTATGTGACCTCCTAACGAACCGCTGTGCACAAGGGCTTGGCGGATCCGGGTGATTGCAAAACCATAAGTGCCAGGCATCTACCTTTTATTTCTTCGCCGCGATCTGCAGGCGGCCTCGTCTCCGATATTGGCACACAGCGAGAGAATTAGACCTGTGTGGTGGATCAAGGGAGGATCATCACACCACCTCAGCCTCGCGTAATTGATTGATTGAGTGAGCTGAATGATGGATTGTCACACCTTGGCAGCCAAAGATAATTAATTCGATTGGCGGATATTCATGTTGGCCTCCATTCAACTGTCATACGGGGGCAAGGTATGAGATCGCTTTAAAGCTACCCAGGCGGGGCCGCGCCGCTGTGCTCGACTCCGCCGGATCATCAGCCAAGACCCCGAGCGGCAAATGCAAAGTTAAGCTGTTTGATACATTAAAGCTGCTTGCCTAATCATTCCGCATTAGTGACCTCCATGTAACTTTTCACCTACATCCATCTCCCTGATATTCTTGTCGGTGTAGTGAAATCCTCAACGCACACTTTATACTACAGACGTCACTGTAAGACGTTTTTGTGCAAGCAGTTACTTTGGAAGTGTGGTGAGATGTCGGGTCGGGGGTCATTTAGGATCCAAACAGGATCGTATTGGGATTGTATTTAAAATCTCAGTTTGGGCAAAAAAAGGTCAGGGGCAATTATTGCTGGGTCCAAAAGCTGACGATGCTCAGGCTTTTCCCTAAAAGGCGTGCAATACCACACCTTGGAAAAGAAAGTTTAAAGGCCCTTGTACCAACTATAATGCACTGTGTGCCATTTATGTGATATTTTAATTCTGTCTGCTCTTTAAACCATATATATATACATACACACATATATATATATATATATATGTATATATATATATATATATATGTATATATATATATGTAATAATATTTATATATTGGAGATACAGCCGCTATTTCTGCTACTGGGCATCACCCAGAAATGACATGTCTTGTTCAAGCTCCCAACTGAGGTGCCGTGTCATAACAATATAATATGGATTACATAAATTTGATAACCTTTACATGCCCATTCTGCCAATTCAAATGTCTGCAGCAACTGCTCTGGAAGCAGCTTTGATGCCAAACGAGAAACTCAGCCGTTTTACATACAAGGAGTGCTTCTGTTTTTCCGTATCCTGTTTAGTGTACTGTGAGCATTGAAAGTCGTTCTGATACAGCCTTACTGCCCTTCACTGGGCAAAAAATGGAAAAAGAATTAAACAAAACACATCTGGGTTGTCTAAACTGCGTATGAGCTGTTGAAAGTGAATGAATGAAAAGGTAACATTACTTACTTGCTTGCCCTTCATTTTGAAACTTCTAATGCGCAAGTCACAGGGACAATGGGTAACGAATCAGAGAAATGGATCTGATCTGATATGAACATATGTTCCCAGTCCTATGTGGACGGTATTTGTTTTATTTGTTTCATTTAGACACCAGCATTTCAGACATTTGTTAATGTACACTTTTTTTCTTTTTTCTTAAACTAATTTTAACAAATTACCTTTTTTTGTATACATCTCAAAACAGTTACGGTTTAAAGCCAGTGAAAAACAAAGATAATCGTATTTTCTGTTGGACAGTCCCGCTTGAGTTTATTTATTTATTTCAGCTGTAGCTGTGCAAGGTTACTTACAGTCACATAAGCCCCTTAGGGTTAATCTGGCGCCATTTTCGTCGAGGACTATATGTGGACTGTCAACATTGTCCTTTTTAGAGGGACCGCTTACTAGACCCCGTGCGTTCTAGAACCAGGGTATTACCACTTCTTAACAACAGACTCTTCAGCATGATCCAGTGTTTGTGGCTGCCGTATGAGTGATGGTGAACTGTGAGGTGACGTTTGCTTTCAGTTTAACGCTCGACAAATAGTTGGCGATGTGCAGTAGTATAATGAAACGTATGAATCTGAACTATGAACGCCTATTAGAGCCTTGGTTTGTCAACTCCCAAGTGACCTTTAGCCAAAAGTATTTTTAGTCTGTGCTTCTCAGCAAGTCAACTCAAGTGATGCTGGAACTTTAAAGGGCCAGTACCGCCATCCCTTGGAACGATGGCTGTTATATACACATGGTCCTCCCCTCACCCATTTATTTTTCATTACTTGGCTTACGTAAGGATAGTGCTTTGCCTGTAGAAAGAACACATCTTTCAGTTTATAAAATGACTATTACTTTTTGATGAAGCTACAGAGGAGCCAAATATATATTTGTATGGTATACTGTATATTGCTATATGTAATCAACCCCCCCCCCCAAGAGATGTAGTTTCTCTTCCCCCCACACCTTCTCTTCTGACGCTGAAGCTGTTTCCTCTCAAAAAAAAGTCATCAACTCTCACTTTTAACTCAAAGGCTTCAACTAAAAAATAAAAACACAGGAAAATAAATATTCATATTTTATTTTTGGCAACATTATCATATCTCCGTGGATGGCACGGAAGTTTTTCAGCTGGCCAGTCCACACATTTGTCCTCACTGAGTGTATTATAATCTATCTATCTATCTATCTATCTATCTATCTATCTATCTATCTATCTATCTATCTATCTATCTATCTATCTATCTATCTATCTATCTATCTATCCATCCATCTATCCATCTGTCCATAATAACTTTGCTGACCCTCTAAAGATAACAGACTCACCCAAGATGGTTACCAAGGTAACAGTCCTGCAAAAAACATTCCTCGCTACACATCAGCATGTTCCATTTTTCCTCGTGTTTGTAATAAGCTCAAAGCAACGCGCCGCAGCCTAAATGGTACATTATCGTGTATTTTTCATGACATAAACTGCGGAGAGCGCATTGCGAGGCGGGGTGATTACAAAATGCGAGTCAAGGCGACACATATCCGGTTGACGATGGCTGCGTGTGTTTGTTTTATGGGGGCTGCGGTCGGTGGTCGGCGCATTTCTGCGGAGCAGTGAGAGGCAGAACGGCAAATTTGGGACTAAGCAGTTCCCCGCAGTCTTGCATGTTCTCACTAATGCAGAGGGAGGGAAGTGGGAGGGCCGAACAGTGGGCGATGGTTCTAGGAGGGTAAAAATAAGAAGGTTTTGGGATGATCATAACCATCTGGAAAACTGCATTTTGCTCCGAGGGTTGAGCGAGCGAGAGAGGGTGGGAAGTGTAGGGAGTGTGACAAAAAGGAAATAGGTTGGGACAGCGAGTGTGAGAGAGAAAATGGTTGGGAGAGAGAGGAAATGTGTGTCGAGTGGAAACACTGGAAGGTTGAGGTGATCGAATAAGGATACAAGTTGGGGCGACTGAGGACTGGCCACTATCACCTGTGTGAGTGGAAAGTTTTGTGTCGTGTTTGGAAGTTGAGGAAAGGCACAGGGCAGAGGCAGAGGGAGGAAGAAGAAAACAGACTTGGGGAGTGAGAGAGAGAGAGAGAGAGAGGAAGGAAGGGAGGGAGGGAGGGAGGGAGGGAGGGAGAGAGAGAGAGAAATGAAGCAGTCTGCTGTTTCACACTCTGGTGGTGAAGTTGAGCCCCTCACAAGAATTCTCCTGGCTATGTCCGCCATCTGGAATGTGGAGTCACTTCCTCTGTCTGTGCGGCGCTCGTACGGGGCTGTCCTCTGCCTCGGCGCCCCCTCCTCTCCGCACTGACAGCACTCCGGAGGACCACGCCGGTGTCTCGGACGGGACTCTTCTCCTGACCGGACGCAAAACATCTCCACAGGATTGGCCCACCATTTACCGGCCCCCTCTCTGTCTCTCTCTCTCTCTCTCTCTCTCTCTGTCTCTCTCCCATTTAAATGGAATCTGGGCCAGCAGGAGGCAAAGACAACTGCAGTGATCAGCTGAACCTTTTTGGAGAGGGTGTTCCTATTCCCTTATATGGCAGCAGAGCCGAGAAATCATTTGAATTAGTCTGGTTTCTGTTGCATGCCTGTCTGGTTTTAGTGCTGACTGAGCTCCACTGTGACCGTGTGCGTGCGTGTGTGGGTTGCCCTGTGTGCGGCGCGATTTGTTTGTTTTGCCTCCTCGGTGCTCCCTTTCCTGTTGTTTGCATGCGGCCTTTTCCTTTTGGGACGAGAGGAGAGCTCGTGTTTGTGGTTGAGCTAGAGGCACCGTCATCGCCCCGGGGCTGCTGGCCCGCTCCGCTCAGACGCCGCTGCACTTCTTGCAGCCCTGCCGCGATGACCCGCGTTTGTTGGCGCAAGGCACACACCCGCGTGCGGCAAATTGCGACCAAAAACTGAGTCGGCGGGGGTGGGGGGTGGGGGGGAAGACAGAGGCTCCTGTCGCGAAGCCGGGTGACTAATCTCCCCATCAGCTGGATGCTTCTTCTTTCTTCCTGGAATGCAACAGGATGCGTGACCCAAGAGGAACCAACAGGGACCCAGGGGGCCCTCGCTGATGAAGACGAGGTGCTGGGTCGTCCGCTCGACACTCTGAAAGGGAGCATGGGAAGCACAAACTGAGAGAGCGTCTGCCAGCGTCCATGCCATCTGAGAAAACCCTGACACGGGGAACTTTTGTGTTTGGGATCCGTGTTATGCCAGGCCCGTCGCCTCACGTGGACGACTTTTCCGGTCATATCTCTCGACATTGAGCGCCATGGCTACGGCGGCATGGTATCACCGTGACATCAGCCGCGTGCACGCTGAGGACTTGCTGGCGCGGGCGGGGAGGGACGGCAGCTACCTGCTAAGAGACAGCGAGTCGGTGCCAGGAGCCTACGCACTGTGCCTGCTGTGAGTACTGTGTAAACACACACACACACGCGGGCGCGCGCACACATACAGCCAATTAATCTGACCCACTACGATCTAAAACAGTTGCCTAAATAAAGATATGTAAATAGATGGTATTTTCTGCGTGACCTCCTCCGAGATGGTAATATACTTTACAGCTTTAGTTAGTAGCCTAAAATCAAGGGAATGTAGTATAATTTCAAGATTTCCACCTCCTGGAAAAAAATATTGACCGAACCATTCACTCGAGATGACGAAGGGGATTAATAACTGCTGCCCCGTGTGAGGAGAAAAACAGGAAGCAGCTCTACTTGATGGAAAACCCGAGTTAAATAGCTTTAATCTTGTGGAGCTTTATATTTTGGCCGAAAGGGTTGGAAACTATTCTTAAACTTTTTCACAAACATTTCTGCAGAATGTCCCCGTCTGTAAATGGATTGAGCAGCTTCCTTCGCCCAGTCATATCCATCACCAGCGCCTGCCAGGAGGCAGCACAGAAAGTGCTACGGCTACCCTGCATGCAGGATGGGCCAACCTCACCAACACACACCCACACGCGCACACACACACACACACACACACACACTGACACACGCCCTCTCCAGACTAGTCAGACGGTCCCATCTGAAAAAAAAATTGTCCACCTCAGCTAGTCAAAGCCTGGCTCAGGACTCCCTGTTTCCCCCTCTTACCCCACTTTCTTCCCTGGGGCCCCTGGAAGGGGGCGGGAGCTCCTGCGACCGCACTACGCCGACTGCTCATCAGAACCAGCCAGATGCATTCCTGAAGGCTGAGGCCCCGGCCGCTCATCGTTCTTTTCATAGCGTCTCATTCCATCTTTTTAGGGACTAGCATTGCCCCACACTTTTGATTTGTGCTCGGTCACTCCGCGATCTGCACTCCCCCCTTTTGTTGGCGTAACAAACGTCTGGCTGGTCAAATCTGCCGCTCATCTTGACGCGCTGCCTGACACAAATCCCTCCGAGGTGACCGTCGGAGACGGTCCCAGGCCCCCCCCCGCCCCCCCTCGCAGTGCGTAACAGAAACAACAAACACCTTTGTTATTGATCAGTAAGACAACCGGTGTCTTGTTGAGAAAGCGGCAGTGCATTTTATTTTTTTTATTTTTTTTGTATATCGTTAAACATCTGGTTCTTATATAAACGGTTTTGAATTTTTGGTTCAGAAGCCTGTTGTCGAAATGTGCCATTCTATTAATAACGCAGCTTCTCTTGGTCTCAAAAGGTTCCAACGTCACGTTCACACGTATCGCATCCTCCCCGACGCGGACGGCCTCCTCGCAGTTCAGGTAAGCGTTCATGGCTGGTGGCACTGAGAGGAAGACCGGATGAAAAAAAAATGAAAAACACAATAGTAATGTCTCAAACCGCAAGGGAAACACTCGTGTCTCAGGGAGTATGAGGGATCAAAAATGGAGTTTGCTGTTGCTGTTGCTGCAAGGAGAACAGGAACGTGTTTGTGTTTCCCCCTTCTGTTCCGGCCGCAGTGGCCTTGTTGTTTGAGTGGCATCCCTGCCATGCGGCCGCATGCTTGCAGCGTGAGCTCAGCAGCACAGAGGAGGAATTGTTTTTTTTGTTTTTTTTTTAAATATGTCTCAGAGATTCCTACCCAACCCACACACTAGGTCATTGAGCAATGTATTTGTTGTTTGTAAGGGAAAGTCTCTATGTAAGCTCACATACTGTACTTGTACGTCATGCGAGTTATACACTGCATCCTCAGTAACTGCTGCTGCTGTGTGTGTGTGTGTGTGTGTGTGTGTGTGTGTGTGTGTGTGTGTGTGTGTGTGTGTGTGTGTGTGTGTGCGTGCGTGCGCGCGCGCGCGCGTGCGTGTGTGCGCCTTGCAGACGACACAGGGGGTGCAGGTGAACTGTTTCCGGACCCTGGAGGACCTGGTGCTGGGGTACCAGCACCCCCACAAAGGCCTGGTCATGCCCCTGCTCTTCCCTGTTCCCCGTGATATAGACACAGGGGATGAGAGCTCAGGTAGGCCCCTTTGAGCTGTGATCGCAGAAAAAGTGTTAAATAGAATATATATACAGGTATATATATATATAATAATAGAACACACCGCTCTGTTTGATAGATGTTTTTTAATGTATGCACAGATGATGAGAAGCCACCTTTGGTTCCAGCCCCTGTCAACACAGCGCTTATATCGGGACCACCGGCTAAACCAGGCCCTCCTGCCCCATTCCTAGAGAAACTCCAGGAGCTGAACACATCCAGGTTTGATCACTCAGCTTAAATGTGCAAACGTTTAGTGCATTGTTTGATGCATGTGTAGCTTTTATGTGCATATTGTTGTTATATTTCATATATGCCTATTTATTTATGGGTTTCTCACTGATTATTGACTTGTAAATGTATTTTTCAGTGTCCTATTGAAGATAGCCAACTCAATTTGCATGCCATGGTAATCGCATGTAAACCAGGGGGGGAGCAACTTATGAAATTTGAAAAAGTGTTGAAACAATACTACTACATCTGCGGAGTACTGAACTTTCACTGCACTTGTCTTAATTCCGCCTGTTCTACTTCTTACAGTACTACAGCCGACGTGATGGGTCTGCTCAATGACTACCTCTTCAGTGAGCTGCCTCTTGACATTGAGAATGTACACAAAGGGGCAACGACTCTTTGCCACCTCAAGCGTACTCTGGGTACTGCCTGCCAGGGCCTAAACAGGTAGGCATCCTTCTGCTCTTACTGTTCAGGATCAACCGGAAGAGAAGACTGTAGTGTATTTACTGTAGTGTACTTACTATTGCTTAATATCTATATTAACAATATAGTGGGCTTGAACATCTTGGGAAAGGGGTCTTAGAGATATGCACTCCTTTTCAGATTTCTTGACACACATTTTTGAAATGTGGCTATATTGATGTAATCACCTTTGAACAACATTTGTATATTTTTAATTGTGTATTGTTCTGCTCCACAGTGAGGTTGACCAGACTCTCTCAAGTCTAGAAACCCTGGCCAAGGTCTTTGACCATCCAAGTTGCTCTTTGACACAAAACAAGACACAGGTACAACACAAACCATGCAGTAGTCTTTCTTGACAGTAACTGATTGTAGAATTTCTCAAGTGGTCACTGCGTGGAAAAGATGACAGTCAAACTGGGTACGATCTAAATCAGAGTCTTTTTCCCTTTTGGAACAAGGGTCCAGAGATGGGAATAGACACCTTGTTGTGTAAAATTTCAGCGCTGGTCAGCCTCCTTTCTTCCCTCGAGAAAAAGGTAGGGTTTTTTTTGTTTTTTTTGCTTCAAGTCAGGATTCACATTTTCTCAACATGGAAATACTGTAATTCCTTCTTTTGCAGTGGTCATTAATCTGTGAGCTGAGTGTTGAATCAGTTTACAGTGACGGATTAAACAAAATGCCATAGTCAAACATAGTTCAATTCGAACATTTTCTGCCTTTCAAGGTGTTAAAAGCGCTACAAGATGCAGTGACCAATCACAATCTGGCAGTGCAGCCCAATCCACCCCCACCTGAGCCAACGCCGGCCAATATAGCACCTGTAAAGAACCATGCCAGACAGATGCCGGTCCACTCCTACAAGGTAAAGCCAAACAATGTTCTGTAATTTATTCAGTAACTCATCTCAGACTAATAAAATATGTTTATTATGTTGTTGTTTTCCTCTGTGTTGCCAGGTAAAAATGGTGAGGTATGGCAGACAGACGGTTTCTGTCGATGTGGACACGGGAATGCTGCAGTTTGACCGAAAGGCTGCTTCATTTGGCATAGAAAAGGTCTCGCATGAAAGAAGTAAGAGACTATTCCCCCCTTTAATGCCTCATAAAAAATGTTCTTTCATGCAAATTTACTGTGTAATTTTCTTATTTTTGTTCTTCAGTCCTTCAGATTGTCAAGTTCCAGAGCAGCCCCGCCAAGGTACTCATGGTGGTAGACAGCCACCACAACACGCCAAGGGAGATGACGTTCGAAAGTGCACGGGTAGGATAAATAATCGTTTTTTTTTTAACATTCTCTGGAATCCAAAGTTTCCTCTCCCATAATTCAGCGAGGGACTGTTGTCTCTTTCAGAAACGCGATTCCTTCTGCCAACTCCTCCAAATGATGAAAACCCGGCACTCCCAGCTGCGTGAACCTGACATGGTGTCTGTGTTCGTTGGCACCTGGAACATGGGTAACCAGAAGTGTGATGACTGCCCCATCAACAGAAAACACATGTGTGTGTGTGTGTGTGCATGTGTGTATATGCAGAAGTAAAAGCGGAGGGCTTAGTGTCTTGTATTTTCGCGCACAGGTGGTTCCCCTCCTCCTCGCCACCTGCAGACGTGGGTGACCTGCTGTGGTTTGGGAAACACCCCCGATGAGTCAACCGCCCTGCTCCCTCATGACATGTACGCTTTGGGGACTCAGGAAAACCCCCAGGGCGAGAGAGAGTGGACAGAACACATCAAAACAACCCTTCGCAGCTATACTCACGTTGACTACAAACAAGTAATTCTCCTTTTCTGATTTTTGATTACATTTTTTGTTTTGAACTGTTCATTCTTACATCTGCAGAGGGTACATCATTTATAAAGCTGAACTACGTCACTGACGTCACTTTCATAGGTTTGCATGGCCAGAGTGGTTAAAGCGGTTGTATGCGAATGGACCCAGCCACGTGATAACTTTAGCGCCCAGTCTGGTCTGACCAGAGGACGACCTCTTTTCTCGTTAACGCCGCGATGGCAGAAGCAGCCCGCTTACGATTGGTGGAAGAGAATGCTTGCATAAAGCACCTTTAAAAAGGCATTTAACCTCCTTTACACATCCGTTTATGAAGATGTGTGATTATAGGGAAATATACTGTTTAAGAATATCTGTTATAGTTGATCGTACGTTGGGAGCTTTTTTTTTTTGTCCTCTGTTGTAATACGGGCTGATGTCCTGCAGGTGGCAGTGCAGTCCCTCTGGAATATGAGGCTGGCTGTGTTTGTGAAACCAGAGCATGAGGGTCGCATCAGCCATGTGAACACAGCCAGTGTGAAGACCGGCTTAGGAAATACACTCGGTAACAAATACACACAAACCACGGCCAGTAAAACAATATCGTGGTTGACAGCAGTGGATTACAACTAGCCTTGTTCGATCAACCAGAACAACATATGTTTATGATCAACCGGAGGTTTGAGGTTGACCATTTCCATTGTCTTAGGAAACAAGGGGGCTGTCGGGGTGTCCCTCCATTTCAATGGGACATCTTTTGGGTTCGTTAACTGTCACCTGACTTCGGGAAGTGAGAAAGTCATAAGGTACATTGTTTGTTTGTCTCTCCGCAAGTGTGTGTGTGTGTTATCGCTCTCTTTGTCATATCTATGCTGTGTTCAAAACGTACCTCTATCTCGCAATGTGCATTTTGTTCAGGAGGAACCAGAACTTCGTGGACGTCCTCAGGCTGCTGTCTCTAGGCGACAAGCAGCTCGGTGCCTTTGACATCAGCCTGCGCTTCACTCACCTCTTCTGGTGCGGAGACCTCAACTACAGACTCGACTTGGACGTACAGGTCAGGCCGGCCGGCACATTTTTGTGAGCCGTGGCTTTGTTGGTTTTGACCGACCCGATCGTTTGTGCGGCATACCAGTCGTGAGAAGTCCCAGACATTGATGCTGATGAGGGTCTCTGTCGTCTCCAGGACATCCTGAAACATGTATCCAAAAGAGAGTTTGAGGAGCTCATGTGTGCGGACCAGCTGACCCGAGAGAGACACAAGAGGAAGGCCTTTCTTTACTTCAGTGAGTTTTCCCATTTGGTTTTGTTCCACACTGATAGCTGTGAATACCATCGGAACGTTATTGGATGAGCAATTTAAATGTATTTTCAATACATGTTCATTTTGATCCCGTTTTACCTCTGCTTACCTTGCTCTGCACTTTCTTCTGTTTATCATGTTTAAGAGGAAGACAAGATTGCCTTTCCACCCACCTATCGGTATGAGCGGGGCTCCAGGGACTGCTACCTCTGGCAAAAATACAAGACTTCCGGGGTGAGCCATTTCTCGATGCCCACTTTCCTGTCAAAGCTATATTTTTAAAACTTTTAACGATTTATTTATTTTTGGATTCTGTATCATTTTCCCAAAAGACACTTTCTGGTGGAGTGAGTGTACCTTCGTACTGCAGGTTCATTGTACTGCAGTGCGCTACAGTAAAAGTGCTACTCTGAATAGCCCAGAGGCCTTCCAAGTATACAGTGGACCCATTTCTTAAGTTATATTTAACTTCCTCCCTCCTATTTAAGTTGTCTGTAGGGATAGGTGACTTCTACAGCTGCTGCCGTTATCACTAAACATAGTAGGCTAAGAATGAACCCAGTCTAAAAAAAAGAAAAGAAAAAAGGAATGTCTGGCCTAACAGGAATGCAGGTGCCACTCAATAAATACACTATGTATAGCTGTCAGTTTCATTTGTACAACAACAAAAAAACATATGCTGTTGACTTATTCCTAAATCTGTTTGTCTAGGTGCGAGTCAATGTTCCTTCGTGGTGCGATAGGATTCTGTGGAAGTCCTATCCAGAGACACACATGATATGCACCGCATATGGTAAGATCTGGTGATGTAAACAATAAATGAGTCCACTGTTAATTAACAGCACAATTCATTTAAGCATAAACAAATTCAGCAAACAAAGTTCACCGCTCAAGACAAAACATTTTTTTTTCTTCCTTCTAAGACCGACCCATAAAATATGAATAACGGTCAACAACCACATCCTGGTCTGCGGCCCACAAAGCAACCGAGTCGTTTCCTTTCACTCCATTTCAGTTTTTGTCTTGAACTTCCGCAAACCATCAAAACAAAACCGCGGCACAAATTTGCGTCCTCTGAATCACTTGTTCTTTTTATGTTGTTACAGCTCATCTGGCGGTGTTGTAACCTAATTCTAGACCCAGTAAATAGATGGTTTATGGTGTTGGGGTTATAAATAAAGTGGTATGCTGGATTTGTGTGTTACCAGGTTGCACGGATGACATCTTCACCAGCGATCACTCACCTGTTTTCGCCACGTTCCAAGTGGGGGTGACGTCACAGCTCCGCTTCAAAACAGGTGCTGTCATTGTTGTGGCCCTTTGGACACGAGCGCAAAGAATACGACCGAATGTCTCCACTAAGGGAGCAGTATTGCTATGCATTTGTCTCGAACAGATCCCAATCCAGGCATGGAGAGGGCCTGGATAGAGCTGGAAGGCATTGAGGCCATCGTGAAGACTGCAAGCAAAG
Source organism: Colistium nudipinnis (assembly GCA_016785305.1). NCBI lineage: Eukaryota > Metazoa > Chordata > Actinopteri > Pleuronectiformes > Rhombosoleidae > Colistium > Colistium nudipinnis. The sequence goes on from JAFBJU010000321.1 coordinate 831,649, forward strand.
CAAAGTTCTTCATAGAGTTCCATTCATCTTGCCTTGAAGGTATTACGTCACTGCAAAAAAAAAAAAAAGTGTTATCTTTCCAAAGAACGATGCGACGCAGAGGAAAATATTCGGTCGTGCTTTTTTGTTTTTGCAGAAACACGACGCTCCAGTGAGAACGACTCGCAGAGCTGCGATGTCCCTGGGTTTTTAAAACTGGGCTGGTCCTTCAAACACCTGCCTAAGGTCAGTCCATTTATATATACTGTATATATATATATATAATTTGTATTTCAAGTCGAAAATGACCAATCTGTGATTTGCACCCGTCTGTCATAGCTTCTGCCGGTCATGTCCGACATGGAGTCCCTCCAGGATCAGCACCTGCTGTTGTCTGTCAAGTCATGTGACGGGTTTGAGTCATACGGTTGGTCGCTTTGTCTATTCAACTACTCCATTGATCACTGGTCGGCACTAATGAGTGACGGTCTATTCAAAATCATGAAATCGTTTCTCACCTTGAGTGCTGTCTACTAACCCAGATACTTTCTGGGGGGGAAACTTCATGTAAATAGAACGAAATCATGTTTTAGTGCAACGAAATCGAATCAATAATCTTTTGAAAAATCTTTCTTCGATAGGGGAATGCTGCGTGGCTCTGCGCTCCCTCGCGCGGGCCTCGGAGCAGTTTGACACGTTTCTGAGTCACAGAGGCGAGGAGATGGGCTCCATCAGGGGAAGGGTCAGGGTCCACGTGCCCAAGGACCGGCGGGGGACGCGGGAGAAGATCTACGGTGGGTCAGGCCAGAACTGGCACCGCTCCTCGTCTCTGCCTCGCTTGCACTATCACTTCCCACTCAACCTTCGTCTCCACTGTCACTGCGTCCTTTGACTCTCCCGTGGGTCTCACATTGCTTCCTCTATTTGGTTCCTCAATGGTCCATGGCTTGGCTTTACGCTTGCTGGCATCTATCGGCCCCTTCCTCTTTTGGCTCCTGATTGGCTGACCCTGACCAGATGCATCCTGAGCCACTGAAACAGGACAGATGAATATTATGTCACCAGGTCAGGCACCACAAAAAAAACAAAAAAAATCACACCAACCCCACCGCTGTATGACTGCAGGCCGACATACCCTTTTCGCTCACTACACAACCTTTAAAGAAGTGTTTCCGTGGTTGACAAAATGTATTGATCATTTCCTGGGATTTGACTTTTTCAGAGTGGTTCTGTTTTGAGAAAGATGATAAACGTCCTGTGAGGGGATACGTGTCTCCTGCATCTACACGGGCCCCAATAAATAGGTGAGGACCTCTACATTTAGTTCATATTTAGTTCTCGTGAAAAGATTCTCTAAAGCTCCTTCTCAATCCACAGCCTCATCACTGTAAACATCGGGAACGCAGGACAGTATTGCAGGGCTAAATGCCAGGAGAAGGAACAATTTGATAGCATATATATTATTTCAATTTAAAACATTTTTTCATGCCATTATTTGGTTTGTCAGGGTTAAACTGCAAAGCTCGTTGTTCTGGGCAAAAGAAAACTACACATTTCCAATAAATATCGGTGCTCTGCTGAGTCCATTCAATATAGAATGGAATTTAAGGTGACAGCTGCGTTTCTGGAGACATGTTTGGTCTTGGACCTGTAGTCACATGCTCTTATCAGTGCACAGACTTTTGTTTTTGAAAGCCACATCAGCACCAGTGAGTGTAAGAGCTGATGTTCAAAAAACATTTAAAAAAAGTCGGTGAGAATTGAAGACACGTGTTGTCGATTATTTGACTCGAGTCTTTTGCATCCATTGCAGGCCCTCTGCGGTTCCTCCTAAAGTACCTCCGAGCAGCTACACCAATCCGGCCTACTTCATCTTCGAAGGCGTGTCGGTGGCACACAGGGTGGAGGAGGCTCTCCCCCCGCCAAGGGACCCTCAGGTGATCTGGTCTGGTAACGAGGCCCTGCAGCTCCCCAAAATCTCAGGACGCCAGGCCTTGGACAGGAGACCCTGCCGCAGGTCAGACTTCACGGAGATTGAAATCCCGGCCATCCTTCCCCTGTACACTTCACCCAACGAGCCTCCCCCGCCCCAAACCAACTCCTCCTACCAGCTTTTCCCCACCAAGGACCCGTCTCCCATATCTCCGCCCTCGAGTAAAGCCATCCCACAGTACCGGGAGCTCACTTCCCAGCCCAGAGACAAATACAAAGTGAAAAGTATCGCCCAGGACTCCATACTGCCCGAGAAGAACCTGAGGAACCTGTATATGAATCATTCAGCCGTCATCAGGGAGAAAGCAAGGAGGGATCAACACCAGCTTCCCCCGGAGAGGGCCGACCCTGTCCGGGCAGCCAAGGCGCCGCCGCCTTTCCCCTACACCCCCACACACGTAGGACACCGCCAGGCCTCGGTGCCATGGATGGCGGAGCGGCAGTTGCCCGGACCAACAGGAGACAACTCCCTCACCGCGCTGCAAATCGCCAAATCCCTCAGCGAGGTGGACTTCTTCCCCGCAGGGCAGAGAGGCCCGACCATAGTCAACCAGAGGCCAAGTTATAGAAACGGCCCCATAATGCATGGCGACAGAGGCTACTGCTGGGAGAACGAGGTGAGCCGCTCTTCTGAAGCTTTTGAACCGATGTAGATCCCTGTTTTCTGTAACTGTCCTCTCAGTTTTTTTTCTTTTCCTCAAAGCAGGTGCTCCAAGGTGCGCCGGAGACCGTGCGGGAGCTTCTCAGTGCGCTGGGCCTTCAGAAATACACCTTGGGGCTCAGTCTCAGTGGCTGGGACGATCTGGATTACTTTAGGTAAACCATTCTTGATTATAAAAAAAAAAAAAAAAAAAAAAACTCCACAAGCCTGAATAAAAAAAAAAAAAAAAAAAAAGCTCCACAAGCCTGAATATATACAGTGTTACTGCATTCCTCAGACTGAAAACAAATGTCATTATTGGTAATACTCAGACCGCAAAATGGTTTTCACTGTTGCTTGACCCGGAGAGGCAAAGTTAAGACACGCAGCTCTCTTTTTTGCGACTAAATGTGTTTTTCTAAGTCAAAGATAAAAAAAATATATATTATCCGAAATAACAGCTAATGCTTCTGTTTAACATGAAATGCTTCAAGTATTACTTCAGTATGTGAGATGTGATCTATAAGCTACTACAGGAACAGAAACTAAGTGCATTTATCAAATGCACACCGAGCCTGTGGTTGATGGTCACAAATGTACATGTCGCATTAATGCTAAAGGTGTGGCTTCACTCTGTGGTGCATATAGTGGAAGAAAAAAAAAAAAAAAAAACACATGAAGAAACCAAAATAAAGTCGTAGGACGCATCAGCCACACTGAGTACAAAGATACTCTTGTTTAGGTTACCATGTAGACAGCAAGTTAGTTGTGTGCATGTGACACTCATACTCATGTGTGTCAGATTACCTCCAAACAAATAAAATGATGGTGGTCATGATGCATGATGATGTAGAATCATAAAACCACCCTAATGTATAGTTGCTCTCTTTTCAAATGGTGAAATAACTTTTGTTTCCTGTAATCTAAACAATTCCAGTATTTTCTCTCATGTTACATACCGTGTATGTCCCTACCTTATACATCTACCTTGCACAAACATACCGGACACTTCTGCTATACGGAGGTTAAGCAGACTACTAGGTTTGAATATTATTTTAAAGAAAAACAATCTATATTTTAGTCAAGCTTCTCTCTCTGCCATTTCTCCGCTCCACAGTGGCATCACCGAGGACGACCTACGTGCTGCGGGAGTGTCCAACCCTTCGCACCGCCGCAGGATCCTGGAGAACCTGCCCAGGAACTGGAACTAACGCACACGAACACTGATGGTACGAAAACCTCGTAGTTAGTTTATTTGGAACTTGAAGAAACTGCGATCTGAAGACAGGACTCATTTGATCTCCATCGCCACAGCTGGACTTAACCACAGCCCGGCCATCCTCTCATAAACTCGGCCATTACTGTTTGTCTTGGTCAATAACAACAAAAGGGAAGGTAACCCAGGAAGCGCTCAATCCACGTACAATATCTGAAGTGACAACTGTGAAATGAAAAATAGAATAGAATTGATAGGAAAAGGCTTGCAATCTTCTTGGCATTTTTTTTTCTCATTCTCAAATGTCCCTGTTATACATGAGTAAATCCCGCTCTGTTAAAAGTGACTCGACGACAGCTTCGACATCACCTGTTCAATTATTGGGCGGTTGCGTCCAGCCTAATCGGAAACGTAAAAGAGGTTGGAATGAGTGGTTTTAGCGTGAGCGTATTTTAACCCAAACCACGGTCTTTTACTAAACCCAACCATGCAGTTTGGTTTGTAAACCAAAATTGACAGCGTCTCTGCCAGGAAGACAAACCGCAGCCTACAACATCACACATCGAGGATTCTACAAATTCTGCAAATTGAGGGGGGATTTAAAAAAAACAAAAAAAAAACAACACAAATGTCCTATTTTTCCATTTTACAATTTTCATTTCAAATTTTGGTAAAGCACCTCAGATTGGACTCGTAGCGCGGTCTGCTTTATCCCACCCTCCGACTTTGACGCTTAGTCGCGAGTGTGTGCGTGATGCGAATGGAAAGCCTTGACGTGTCTGCCTCGGCCGACTCGTGCGCAAATGTTTATAATGGCAGCAAGGTGTCATTGATTTTTATTTTTTATTTTTTTCAATTGAAATGATTTTTTTTTAAATGGCTATAAAAAATATCATTCTTCAGTTTCCAGTGGTCACACAAAGGCTAGTGTTTGCCGTGCACCTTCGTCCCTTTCTGCTCTGTGCTTATTGTTCTGCTATCGGTGAGCCTGGACCGGAGCTTGTAAAAGCTCTCTGTTAAACCTTTGGAGCAGAAAATCCATAGTAGTACTTATCTACTGGAACAGTGTCTGTAGAGTTGGACCTGCCTCCTCTCGTTTTTTTTTATTTACCTTCTCCTCCTGTCGCTATCGTGTCACTTATTCAGCACCGATGCCCACCGCACATGTTTTATGCCACCTTTATGAACTAAAGTGCATAAAGCAACTCTCGACGGTTACCAAGCATGCACCAGTGTTAGTTCATTCTTTCGAACCTGGGTGGGGGAAAAAAGTGAAATTCAGGCTTGTTTTCCAATATTGCAAAGTCTCTATGAGTGAATGGTGTTTATAAACCTGATGTATGATATCATTTTTTTTTTTTCAAAAATTACACTTTATAAAAGGGAAAAGATCTTTGTCGCATGTGGAGTTGGCCGGCCCCAATAATTGGACAGATGTCCTGTGTTAATGTGAAAGCATACATGAAGGTCATGCAGGTCATAAGCCGCGGTGTGTTGCCAAACACCCTTATTTTTACTCATCATGTCAAATCATTGTCCGATGACTTTACAGTTGCGACACAGTTCATATTTAACATTTTCTCCTCGCTGGCGTTACCGTAGAGCTCTCTAGGTTCTTCTTGGAGAGCGTGTGGATAACATCCTTAGTCACGGGTGACTGCAAAACTACCAATTGTTCTATAAATGTAATAACACATTTGTGAATATACGAGTGTATGGTTAAGTGCTCGAGAAAGCACGTGAGAGATGCATGAGTCAGCGCGCACAAATAACAGAGCAGTGCAGAAAGAGATGAGACGAGTGTGGTTCTGATCCTGAGACAACATTCCACTCGGTGTGGGCCTGTGTGCTTTTGCTTCTCGCTCGGTAGTTACTTATTAAGGCATGACCAAACACATCCCTCTCCGCTGACGGCCGGTATGTGTCACTGACCTTAAAATGCTATCGGGACTGCGATGGTTGTCATCCTCTCCGAGCACGGCGGACATTTTATTTTTTATTTTTTGGCAACACGCGAACGAGGGAAAAAAAAAACTAAAACGTTTCGATTTTTAAAACGCCGCAGTTGAATTGTAAATGAGTGGAATAGTCTCGTAGCAGCGGTTGGCCGCACATTATGAAAGAACATTGAGGAAACAAAGTTTGTATGCTGATGCATTTTCTCGCCAAGCGGTGGATTAAAGGACCAGTACAACTTTTTGTCTTTACAGTAAATATGAGGCTTTAGGCAACAGCTAATTAAAGCAGCAAAAAAGTTCATATTCTGGTTTCCTGTCAGCTTCAAGGTAATAAGACTCCAGTCACATGATGTCAGAAATACTCCCACACATAATTCCTGGCATGCACTATACAATCCTATAGATTTCCTACGTATATAACAACTAAAATATATCATTTTTTATATATATACTGTATATATTTTTTTACAGAACCCAAGCAACGCTTATTGGCCTCTGGAAGTATAGCAGGATATTTAAGATTGTGGGAATGGCGTCAATCTCGTCTCAGAAAGGAAGACATCGCGTGGGTTTGCCGAAAATGTTGAACGTTTCCTTGAGCAATCGACAAATCCCTCAGCACGCGGCGATCTGATAAAAACAATTTTCTCTCCGCGTGACCATGTGTCTCATCTGTGGTGCTGTAAATCCGTCCGACCTGCCCACTCATAATGGCTTCCTGATGGAGAACATGCTTTTGTCAGTGGCCCACTCACATTCCAACATGGTAACCGCAGAAATTCAGTGTACACAAACACAAAAAAGGCTCCCTACCACCGAGCCGGTCCATACACACTCACAGAATAACTGCGTCTGTGGACTCAGCTTCTACGTGTATGGGGGGCCCGGAACAGGGAGGCACACAAACACAACGGGAAACCAATCAATGTTTTTAACTCACATTTGATATTTCTCGTATCATTTTTATGTCCCATATGTGGATACACTATTTGGTCTGTTTTTTTTTTTTTTCGAACATTGCCTAAAGAAACTGAGTTAAGTTGGAAAACAACATCTGAGAAAAAGCGTGACGATAATTATTCTCTTCAAAGCAGGAATGGCCACGCATACTGTATATAGTCTGAGTAAACTGAACTTTACTGTGTATGTAGCTCATAAAGGCTCATCTTTGTTTTTATAGTCGTTGGGTTATTGTCGATATGATCCTGTTTTGTGACCATGGGTCAGTCCAACTTTGTTCTTGGTCACATGTTACGTGAGAAGCCTCCTCACACCTAAGTTTATTGTGTGCGTCATACAACAGCACTGCTCATCCTTCCTTCCCTTTTTTTTTATTTCTTTACGATCAGACTTTATAATTCCACACCTGATGTCGATTACTGCAGCAAAGCCGGAGATCCCCAAAAAATAATATATATATATATTACAGTCCAAGCAGAGGAGAGAAAGAGAGCTAATGTGTTTTACACCATCTTTATGGGCTAATACTACAGCTGGGCAAATATTACATATCTATTATGTAACATTTCATTCTTGACCGACATCATGTGTTGTCATGGCAATGGATTTTATTCTGAAGATGCACGTCTGAAATGGTGAAGGAAGTGATCAAATGTTTTTCAAGCAGTAGAAATATCACACATCGATTAGAAAATATTCATATTTAGTTCGTGTGCGGGTGTGTGCGTGTGTGTGTCTTGGATAATCGGCGGGGTGTGAACCCATGAGCAGGAGTGTACGGTTATGGCTGCAGGCGGCGCAGGTTGTGACTAGTTTGTATCTGCTGGGTAGTGGTCTATAGAAATGCAGCAATGTAATAATGTAGAGAACTAATCGCGTTTCAGACAATGAGCAGCAGTCGCTCGGGCTGATGGTGTGTGTGTGTGTGTGTGTGTTGACCCTGTGAAATGTTGCGGAAGGAAACGGTGGCGCGCTATGTCTCGCGGCGGGACACAAAAACCCGACCCCTCCTGCGCCGTGTGGTGTTGTGGTTTGTTGTGTGCATGTGCCCGGGGAGAAGTGGTACGCTGAACTGAAAGTGGCTTACTCCAGGGACTTTTAATGGAGGCGGCAGTTTTGCGCACTCAGCAATGTGACTTCCCATTTCTGCTCCTCCTCTCTCTGTGCTTGTGTGTGTGTGGGTGCGTGCGTGCGTGCGTAGGTGCCTCCGTGTGTTCAGCGCACAGTGTGGACTGTGTGTGCAGCCATGGACTCCTGCGCAAGTTCTACCGAAGACATGCGGGTCTAATGTGTCCCGGCTGGACTTCGCAGACACGGACGCACGCACACGCACACACACACCGGGGATCGCAGCTGAAAAAAGAAACTGGTCCCATCCGTCGGATTTCCTTTCTACTGGTCGGGGCGAGTCGAGTAAGTCTTTTATTAAAGTTATCGTGTGACCCAGAAGTTTAGAGGCTCAAGAATAACAGCCTGCGGTGTTGTTGTTGTTGTTCAGGGTGTGTAGATCCAGATGTGTGGGACGTGCGAAATGCGCACAGATGTGGATCCTGCTGAAAAGGGTTAAAACGCACAGCATAACCTCGGTGGCAAGTAACAGGTGCGAACACCTAGGTGCACTTTTAGTTCATTGTGCTTGACCAAGGGATTCTATTTATATTTGGGAAGTTGGAACTGTGATTTTTTTTTTTTAGTTCTAAGGTAAAAGTACGTTTTCTTTTTGCAAAACGGTGCAGAAGTCTTCACGTGTGGGTTCATCCGTTGTAGGTATTGGACATCAGCTGGCTCCAAAGTGCACTCGCGCCATTATGGAAGCGGTCGGAATATTCGGCCCTGCGGGGACGCACAACCGTTCGTCCGCCTTCACCTCGGTCTTCAACTCCAGCTGCCGCTTCGACGAGGAGTTCAAGTACATCCTGCTCCCCGTCTCCTACAGCCTGGTGTTTGTGGTCGGCTTCGTGCTCAACGCCGCGGCTCTCTGGATGTTCCTGAAGATGCGTCCGTGGAACCCCAGCACGGTGTTCATGTTCCACCTGGCCCTGTCCGACTTCCTGTACGTGCTCTCCCTGCCCACGCTCATCTACTACTACGCCAACCGCAGCCACTGGCCCTTTGGCGTGGCCGCCTGCAAGGTGGTGCGCTTCCTCTTCTACGCCAACCTCTACTGCAGCATCCTCCTGCTCACCTGCATCAGCGTGCACCGCTACCTGGGCATCTGCCACCCCATCAAGGCGCTGACCCGGGTCAAGCCCCGCCACGCCCACCTGGTGTGCGGCGCGGTGTGGTGCGTGGTGGCCGTGTGCCTGGTGCCCAACCTCATGTTCGTCACCACGTCCAGGAGGGACAACGACACCCTGTGCCACGACACCACCAGCCAGCAGGCCTTCGAGGAGTACGTGGACTACAGCTCCGTGCTCATGGTGCTCCTGTTCGGCGTCCCCTTCGCGGTCATAGTGGCGTGCTACTGTCTGATGGCGCGCAAGCTGTGCCGGCCCAGGCGCGGCCTGTCCGCCGGACAGCAGGGCGGCGCCTCGCGGCAGAAATCCATCAAGCTCATCGTCGTGGTGCTGGTGGTGTTCGCCGTGAGCTTCGTCCCCTTCCACGTCACGCGGACCCTCTACTACACCTCGCGCGTGTTGAACCTCGACTGCAGGTTCCTCAACATTGTCAACTTCACCTACAAGATCACCAGGCCGCTGGCCAGCGTCAACAGCTGCATCGACCCCATTCTGTATTTCCTGGCTGGGGACCACTACCGCTCCAAAATGATGTCTGTGCTGACTCGGAGGAGGCGGACGACGAGCGGCCGCACACCGGAACAGGCACACAGACAGGCGCACAGTAACCATGGCATCGCTCAGGTCTACAGTAACTCAGCCTGTAAGTCCAACGAAGAGGACGAGAGATTGTGACACATCTGTCGCAGAAATCTAAAGCACTGACCTCGCAAATGCCTCATTCTCATGGGCGTGTTTCCTTTCCCCTCTATTTTTTGCACTGAGTTTTCGAAGTTTGCAGTAAAGTTTACGTCCAGTGTGGGCTTTCGCTACTTTGCGGTATTTCTGTATTGCCTGTGTTTAATATACGTGTCAAGATCATCATTTTAGTTCCGCTCACTCTTCCTTCCACTGGGTTTGTGATCCAAAGTTCAAGTTATCCCTATAGTCATCAACCACACGGAGGTTATCGAACCAAACTCGGTTTGCAATTTACAGTGTTCACACTGTGGCCCAGCGTTCCCTTTTGTGGGTAATGACACTGATGCAGAAGAAGAGTCGAAGTCAACACAAGGGAAACGCTTTAGTATTTTGGCACAGGGGGTCCCATGTAAAACAAATAATAGACAAGTCAGGCCATGAGTTTTGGCCAGAATTAAGTTTGTTCCGCCACACTTTGATTGCACATTATTAAATATCAAAGAAGATTTTATTTCTGATTGAGAAAGGACAAATAGCGTGGCTGTTTTTGAGACAGTTATGAGGCGATCCTTCCTGTTTGATCGACAGTGTCTGCGTGTTACCCAGAAACTGCAATTACAGCCTGTGTAGCACCTCTTTCCATCTGTTACTATCCTTCAACTTCCACAGCTGCCTTTTGCTCAACCATGAACAAAAAGCCGTGGGACTGATCTGGATAGGACACAGCTTTTCAAACCACCCACGCCTCATTAGAGGGACAAGGGGATTTCTTTCTTCCTTTGGGCTTGATACATTGAATTTAGAGGCCTTTTTTTCCATCACTAATTTAAGTGGAACTCCTTGGTAGTTTTTCAGCACGGTGAAAGTTATTGTGGCAATTACGTCACCAACACGTGATAAAGTGTTACTGTGTTTGTTTTATGTCGTGAATAAAGAACTGTGACATTTATCGTAATGACGATGCAGTGAATCTTCCCCGCCTGAACACCCACAGTCTATAATGTCTTCATCCACGCATCGCATTTTTTAGAATTTCCTAGGTATCTAGGGGAACGAAATGTGTCTTTTCTCTAAACTGCAGTGTAAGGTTAACAGAGTGTGGCTCAATCATGAAGAAGACATTTTTTCGCTGTAAATCAGTCATGAGACACTCCTGATATGAGTGTGTAGACTATATAAATATTGCAATGATGATGGAATTGTTTTTTTCGGAACAATATAAAGATACACCACTTACATTTACTTTCCACTTACTTTTTCTCACACAGTAATTTTCCCTATGGACACTTTAAAGTTAAATAAGCTCTAATGCTAAAACCCCTTCATTTATGTGGCAGCTCTATTTCATCAACGCATCTATTACATCTGTGGAGACGTTTCATTTTGACAGGACTTAATGTTAATGTTCTGAGTGTCTGAACACAGTCTTCACAGTGCCACAGTGGGAAAACGTGCAGATTAGTTGAAATAATCATACTTCACGTGAAGGCAACATACTGAAATTATACTTTGAATACATACTGAAATCACAAACTAATTAAATTCAATTAATTTAATTTAAATGTAATTAAAGTTCTAGACATACACCTGAAGGTTTTTTTTTATCTTCTCATTTATATTTCTAACAACTCATATCACGCTCAATAAATACAAATGGCCTTGATAATAATAATAATAATAATAATAATAATAATAATAATAAGAATAATAAGAATACGAATAAGAATACGAATAAGAATACGAATAAGAAAAATAAGAAGAATAAGAATGACACGAGATCTAACTATTTTTTATAAACTGACTGTAACGAAAGATTCCCACTGTGAGACGCAGAGCAGACGAGCTCATTCCTGTGACAGAGGCTGACCAGCGCCCCCCTGTGGTCTCCTGCTGAAAAGAAACCTGTTGTTCACTCGGTTGGACAGCCAAGGGAAATAGATAAGTGAATGCATTAAATCTGCAAAAAAGGGGCTCGTTCCCTCTCTTTTTTTTCTGAAAGAAATTATTTAAAAGTAAAATGTCGCGCGGCTGATTGGTAGTCGATCCCTCGGCGCTCTCTGACAGACAAAGGAGGAAGCGTGAGGTGGAACGGATGAAGAGCTGCACGCGCCCCCGGAAACACGATGAAAAGCCCGGGAGAGGCAATCTGCACCTCAGCTGGCTGCTCCTACCCCCGTTAGAGAGGTGAAACATCTTCACGTTTGAATTAAAAGTCATTTTACCTGAAGCATCAAACGTTGCGCCTATATTATATAACTCACTCCATAGGCGGCAACCCCGTCCCCGTGTTTAAACCAAGCACACCTATGTAGCCCCGGTGTTCACCAGTAAGCAGATTAGAGGTAAGTCGTGTTTTTTTTTTTAAATCATGTCCGATTCTCACCTCTGTTTTCGTGCTTCAACCAAAACACGGTGTCTTTAGTAGCAACACGCAGAGCAGGTGTCTATGCACCGCAGATGGGAAGTAAAAAATAAAAAAAAGGAAACCAAAGTTAACAAACAAACAAACTAATATGACTAGGCCGGAGGGTTTGTGCGTGTTTTTTGTTCTGCGCCCTGTTTCTGGGTCAACTGAACCGTTTCCCAATTTCTCTGGCCCTGAAATCGAGATTGTTTTTATCATCAGGAACTGTCAAACTGTCCTTGATGGACTAATTGAATCATTTGGATGGAATACAATAGGCGCGAGCTGCATGATGGTGATCTCTGCGGTTCACACTGAGAGATCAGCCTCAGAGTTTTCCCTGTGTTGGATTCCTGACAACTTTGAATAAATGTTTAGATAAGCTTTTTTGATGAAATGCATGACCATAAAGAGGAGGCGGTATGGAAGATTTTTATCAGTTTGCAATAACATTTTCCACCCAACTGCTGGAATGTGTTGAAAAAACTGTTTCTATAACAAAGCACACTTTGCCTGCTCACGTTATGTGTGTGTGTTTGTTGCTCCCCTTGAGGGCATGGGTTTTTATTGAGTTAAAAATAAATGATTGATCCAAATAATATAATATAGATGGGGTTGGGTCTAATATTCTGTTTTCCACCAGCTTTCTTCTAGATGTAGTATGTATTTGTCTTTATGCAAATATTAAGTCCAGTATTTAGAATTTAATTTGTATATTAAAAGGCCAGTAAGGTAATACCGTGGCCATGGTCGCCCTATGTGAAAATGCTTTGTTAGTGAGGAAAAACGCAAATTAATTAATTAATTAATTAATTACATGGAAAGTGACCCTTACAGGCCAGTTATTTAATTAATTTTAGTTTTAATTTTAAATGGTGATTTGCCTAACAACTATTAATAAAATTCAGAGGTTGTCACTCTGACCATTGCAAAGCAGGGAAAAGCTACAAATAATGACCATCCAACAAATGAAACAAAACAGTTTTTTTTTCTTATTCATACTTGATTTGAATAAACATCTCTTTAATATGTCACATGTTTAAATATCAAATCAATACTCTCATCATGGATACAATAATTTGCATGAATATTGCAACCACTTGCATGTTTGAGGAAAAAAAGAGGTTTACAAAAACTCTGTTAAAATGTTTGTTAAATTTAATTTTAATTCTCAAGGTGGAGCATATATTATAACACACTGAGCAGTTTTCAGCTGAGCATCAATTGTTATTAAATAGGACAGTGCAGCCCTCTCTTATGCTTGTGCCTATATTTTGAAATGTACTTTTGAGCAAAAGCAACTTGAGGTTGAGTGACACAAGTGCCTGAGAGTTGAAATATTTTAGTGCGGAGCTGATGCATTTTGAAATGAATTTTAATACCGGCAGAAATGCAAAAAAGAAAATCCAACTATAATTGCAACCCACTGTAATGTAAATGAACGCTGTTTTGCATTCCGCTCAGAAGACCTGGCAAAAACATCCAGTGTAAGAGGGTCAATACACTTTTAAATTTAATTATTGTCATATCACAAACGTGATATATATCACGGCCCAAACAGAGCCCCGGGAAAAATTGTGTTCAAGCATTTATCGTCAAAATATACAATTTAAAATCCATTTCAGCACAAAAATCTATTTCTAATCAAGAGGAGATATTAGTAAATGGAAAAAGCACTGTATTGATTGTGAGATACTGCTATGCCTCGGCCTAAAGTGAAGCATTTGTTGAGCCTTGAACATTTTTCTCTGTTTTTCTCTTGTTTAGAAGATTATAAGGCAGAGACGAGGGATTTCAAGGGCGCGTGGACTTCAATTTAATCGAAGAGGCTGAGAGTGGAGTGGAAGAGTGACACACAGAGGAGAGAAGTTCATTATTCTGCTGAAAAGGAAACCAATGGCTTTCACAGTCACCATGGTAACTGGCCTTTCTTTTGCCGTCAGACCAATGATAAGGTACTTCACAGCATTAAGCACAATTATTGCAAGGTAAAAGGGGAAATATTGCTTTCCAAATGCTAATAGATGTTAGATATTGATTGGCATGGGGATTCACATAGAAGTGTGCCCCAAATGTTTCACCTGCCTGACTCTCTGCCACCCTTTAATGAAATTTGATGGAGGTTATGCTTGATGGGCCTTTGTGGCACCGTGGGCTTCAGCTGCGCTTGCGGCTTTACTGCAGTTGCACGTGGGTGGGGAAGAAAAAAACCCGACTAGAAACAGCGAGAAAATGAAGACAGATTAAGCCGTGCATTGGTTGTAAAGGTAGAAGATTGTGAACAAGAATTTGGGCGGCTCTGTTTAGTTCTATGATGGACATGAAATCAGAAGAGCTGCTGGTCCCCCCCCCCCCCCCCCCCCACACACACACACACACCCACACATACACACTTCCGTTGTTTCAAAATATCTCAGAGCATATATACTAAAGAACCCGCTGCTTCCCATCATTAGCATGTCATTCTGTTGTCAAGTGACCCCGCTTGCACGCTCGCACAATGGCGGGTCAGCCTCGGCAGCAGCGAGGTCAGCGCCAAGCACAAGTACGGGCCGTGGGGGGTGGTGGGTCGGTGGCAGCCTGCTTAGCCGGTGAGAAGATGGAGGATTAGCATGGTGGAAAGCTGGCGTGTGTGTGTGTGCACGTGTGTGTGTGTGTGCACGTGTGTGCGTGCGCGACTGCGAGGAGGGATGGGATGTGGTGGGGTGGGGGGGAAGGGGCAAATTGTTTTAACCCCTATTACGGCAACTGCGTGGCGCTCCTCTTATCTAGGCTGCTGCAGCCACTCATTAATATTCCGTACATATGGCAGGGCTTTCTGTATCATTGTCTATTAATGGGAGGGATAATCGCTCATTCAATTATCAGGCAGTCAGCAAAAGACCGTGGCACAACCCAAAACAGAGGTGTGCCAGCGAGAAGGTGAGAGCGATAGCGGGGATTACACCACATTAGCTACTTTAATAAGTCGGGAGGCGATGCGGGGGCCGTGTTGGCGAGCGGGAAAACATGCCTGAACTTTGTCGCAACAAAGCAGGAAAGGGCAACGTCTGAAACGTGCCACGTTGCACGGCCGTGGCGGTGACCCGCGATCGGGGCAGGGGGGGGGGGGGGGGGTTGGGGGGGGGGGGGGGGGGGGGGGGGGGGGGGGGGGGGGGCATTGATAGGTCTGCGATGGCGGCTGGAGACTGCGCTGAATGAAAGCTTGACCCCGGCGACTGCAGGCCAAAGATCTGCGGAGTGATCAAATGTAGCCTTCGTCCCCGTTGATCTGTGTCTCCCCTGGCCTCGGCGTGCGCCTGCTGCCGAGGCCGCGGCCCGGATAGGACGGGGGTTACTGATAATAGCGCGACCTCCGGCCGCTTTGACCCCAGCGGACCTCGTTGAGTCAACACGAGCATGCACACACAGAAAGAGGCAGAGAGTTGGCGTGAGGGCTGTTTAGTTATTCAGAGTTTGTGTAGGAGGAGGTGGGCTGTGCAGAACTGTGGCGAGCAGGGTTGTTTTGGAGGTGTGTGTGTGTGGGGGGGGGGATAGGAGGTGAAATGTTAACAAAATCGTAGAAAATAGGTAGTTTGATACATTTTTCCGCGTCCTGAATGAACGGTCTGTGGCTGTGGAGTGCCTTTGTTGGAGGTCCCATTTTCTCCGGGAGAGCAGCGTGCTCACGGGGTCAGCGAAGTTACGAAAGTAATTAAAGCTCGGTGATTCACCGCCTGCTGCAGAGAAAAGAAAGCAAGCTGTCATTCTGATTTAGAAAAATAAATTACAATTTTAATAATGGGGGAGGATGGGGCCCGCGAGAATGTCTGGAGCCTTGGCGTGCTGGGGGGGGGGGGCGGGGGTGTACCGGGTGCGGGCGCATTGGGTGGGAGGAGGGGTCGAAGGGGTTGCTGGCTGCCTACTTATCAATAGTTGCAATTTTTTTTTTTTTGGAAACCGCATCGGTAGTACATTGCGAGAGCACAAGTGCCCTTAAAAAAAAAAAAAAGAAAACCCTGGAACATTAACATACTGATTTCATGCGCATGGCAAAGGGCCTGAGCCAATATCAGAGAGGACTCAGCAGTCCTATTGTCTGCTGGGACTCTGGTCCCCTCTGATATGAAAATTCAATTATTTTATAACTAGATCTGGCGCTGCGTTTTGACAGTCCGCGGCAGCGCCTTGCCAGCTGCATCAGTGTGGGGGACCAGAGGCTCCTGATAGCGAGAGGGAGGCCTTTCAGGCATTGACATGTTTTTGGGGGACAAGATTGCCTAAATGTGTTGCATTTAAGGGCTGAAAGTTAATCTAATGCGCTCCGCCATTATCTCACTCAGGTAATTTCCAATAGCATCCTCAATCTGTGTTGACGCTCGCGCACGCACTCACCCGCGCGTCCATTCATTCTTCGGGCGCTTTGAATCTGATTCCCGGGCCTTCGGCATCCAAACAGGTAATGTATTTATTTATTTTCCGGCGGCCACGTATTTCTCAGGGAGAGCCGGAAAGTGTATAAAATGGAAGTCGTTTCTCCCCCCCCCCCCGAGGAACGTCAGCAGTTTCTAACTCATAATTTCCCGAGCGAGACGCACACAGAGGAAAACCGTGATTCATATGAAATGGTCCTCTGGTGTCGATAATCGGTTTATCGTTTGTTTAAAAAAAAAAAGAAAAAAAAAGAAAAAGAAAAGTTTTACTTTTATTACAGAAATAATAAGAATAAATATAGCCAACGTATTTGAATTTAGATTTTCGCCATGCTCCAAGCACACACCGAACAACTTTGGAGGTGGCACCCACGTGGACACTTGGCTGTTTCCTGAGGTTATGAGACAAATCCTTTCATTACCGCCGCGGCTCATTGTGTGTGTTCTGAGGGGGAGCTCTGTTAAGAGTCGGGGGAACAGGAAGCACCCCCCCCCCCCTCCCCCGGCCCCCCCCCCCCCGGTATGGCCCTCTCCAAGCGGACCCCACCGCCTTGTGCTTATTAACCCAGCCTGGGACAAGATGTACCTGCCTCTCCTCATTAGGCCGGCGTGGAGTACGCGCTCAGCCCCCAGAAGAATGGGAAATTAATTAGTATTCTCCGCAGGGGGACCCGCCATTAGCACTTAATTAGCGGTAAGAGTACCATTCATTCAGGCGGCCGGCGTGACTCCCAATATACTCGCGCGGTATGCTCCGTGTCTTTTCTCCACGTGCGACGCCGACGCGCCGTGGAAAGACCTTGCTGTTTGTGCATGCACGTTTCGTATAATCTTTTTGAACATTACTTTTTTCACTTCCTTTTTGGGGAAAAAAATAATAATAATAATGTTCACCTCCACACCAGCAATGCCTGTGGTTTATTTCTGCACGCACAACTTTTTGATTTGCTTCCCATCCAACTGCCAACCCAAAAAAAGAAACGCTTTCAGTGCCCTGGCCCGTGTTTCCCCAGGTCATCCCGCTTCGGTCCCCGTCTCTGTGAGGGTTGAACTGCGTGCTGCCCTCTTGCTGCTGTTGACCTCCGTGAGAGCGGACGCTGTTTTTTATTTTTTTTATATACTTCTGCCCGCGCGGCCCGGCCCGCCGTGGTAGAGTGGGCGATTAGGGGGATTGAGGTTAACTTTTCCCATTGGTTCGGAGCGAGCTCCTTCTTGATCTGCTGAGTAGGCATTCTTCTCCCCTTTCTCCGTGTTCTCTGTCCAGCGCCGAGGAGGACGAGGGGGGCTGTTAACCCACCTCGGTCCACTCCGAGGCCTCGCGCCCCCCCTCCCCACCCGCACTCACCCCTCCTCCTCCAACAGCTTTTTTTTTTCGGAGGCTCGGGCGGATGGTGGCGGTGGCACCTTTCATTTCCCGAAATCTGAGAGGCGGAGAGCTGTCATTTGCCAATTTGGCCTGAATGGGGCGGACGGCGGATTGAATGTCGTTTTCCCACCAGGCTACGCCATCCAGACCGGCAGGGGGGGGAGGGGGGCACGGGGAGCGGGGTGTAATGCTAGAGTAAAATTAGAACTTTGATGGCAGGTAATAGTGTGTGATGGGTGGCACTAACATGGATTTTCAGTAAAGACGCCACAGGTTCCCTCTCTCTCTCTCTCTCTCCCCCCCCCCCCCCCCCCCCCCCCCCCCCCCCCCCCCCCCCCCCCCCCCCCCCCCCCCCCCCCCCCCCCCCTCCCATGTCTCTCTCACACACACACACACACTCTTCTGACACACCTATGAGATTATGTGAGCCCTGCCTTCTTTATCAGAGCTGTAATTTCTCCCTGATCAATGTAATTATACATCTCACACTCCAATCCTTCCTATGCCAGACTGGTCCTGTTTTGGTGTGCCTTCCTCGCACAAACACCACACACACACACACTTGTATAACACACTTTATATATACACATTCTGTAAGCTTTTGAGCAAGTTACAGCACTGCAGAGGAAAGCTGACAACAGCCGCTCTCAAATTCCAGTTCTCCTCTTTCAAGCCAGATGTTTGACAGCGTTTTTTTTTCCACTTAATTTTGAGACCGGATTTTGAGCCGATGAAATGTTTCACAACTTTGCTCCAGTAACTGACGCATTACATCATTTTTAATGCTGCTAAATACAGTGTATTTTCATTCTACTCTGTATGTGATTTGTGTTAACAGTGCACTATTCTTCTCAAATCCAAATTGGGTTTTTATTTCCTTGGAATTTTACCATAGTTTGGAGGTGGATTATATCCATTTGCTCTGCGAGTGGGTGTTGGTGATTTGATTACCAGGGAAAAACCCGGGGCTTGAAACATCATTATTTACTGCAAAGAAAACGTCTTCTCTCCTTTTGTAAATCCACGAATGAATTGACAGAAAACTATTAGATAACAATTTTAGCATAAATACATAAGGCTCCGGCATTTCTTGTCTTTGCCGTCGCAGTTGTAGTGCTAGTGGGGGATATTGCAACAGTGTATAAACCGGCCGGCTACTCCATACAAGCACTTGTACGAGTGATATGGCGATTTTAATATTTAGCTTCAGATTATGTTGCAGCTAGGCTTACTTCAAAGTTACAGTATTGAGATGTGATGAGTGGATGGACGTGCCCCCCCCCCCCCCCCCCTCCCAGAGGGAATGCAGCTGTTTCCTTCAAGCGTTTACATTAATCAGTCAGGCCCTGACACCCCCCCCCCCCAACAATCCCACCCTGAGACACGAGGATGCACGAAACACAACACTGGGATCCGCCTCAAGGCTATCACACACACGCACACGCGCACACACACACACACACACGCACACACACACACACACGCACACACACAGACCCAGCTTCTGAGACACGAGCGGCACTGTGATGCTCTGACGTATGGGAGGCTTGAGGCGTCTTAAATGTCCAGATCAATCTGCACACCTGTCAGCTTGACAATGACGGAAACAGAACACCATTAACGGTGTCGGGCCGCGCGACACTCATCTGTGCAACGTTAGTGAAATGGATTGCTCTATCGCTGACATTCCTCTGGACGTGAGCCGAGCTGCGCAGAATTCGAGACTTTTCTATTTGGCATTGAGCGGAAATATTTCCCCATCAGGCCTAGGCGTTGGGTTTGTCGCACGCGTGCCCAGGTTTGCTATTTTTCCGGAGTGCGTTTTGCGTCCACGTTCAGCTCCAATGTCAGCAATATAATCCCGTTTTAAAAATAGATCATATTGCACTGATTTCATTGTTCTGCCCTTTATTGGTGGTGCATTTATGCTTGTGGCCATGCGAGGGGATTGTCCTCTTTCTGCTGTGCGCGCGCGCACACACACACACACACACACAGCATTGTGCTCATGCTCTCCCGGGATGGGAGATGTTTTGTTTTTTGTGCTCTTTCACACCAGCTCTCCCTCTCTCTCTCCCTCCCTCTCTCTCTCTCTTTTTTTTTTAAAACACAATGGCCCTCTCTTCTCTCGCCCAGCGTGGCAACCCTTTCAAATGGGAAGCTCCAGGTCAGTTCCCCTCGCCAAGTTTTGCAGCCTGCCATGTTGTCTATTCTGCTCAGCTATTTAAAAAATGTTGAATATCAACAATGGCTTTCACTGGTGCATTGTCAACTTTTGTATGAAGCAATCTTGGCTGAATGAGATGGGTCCCAGAGCAGGGAGAGCCGGGCTGCAGTGTGCACCGCCGCACCAGTGTCTCCCTGGCTCGTTCTATCTGCCATGGCGGCGCGTGGTGCTCCAGTCCGAATGGCCGCGCTCGGTGTCTGGGCTGCAGTCCTGGGCTCTGGGTGTCATCGCTATCTTCCCGTCCATGACCCTGCTCCTAGGGCGGCTGACAGCCAGCTGTCGAAGGTGTGTCTGAAAGAGGGACTGGGAAGCGGCGGCGGCGGCGGCAGCAGCAGCAGCCTTGGAACCAGTCAGAGCCTGGTGAGTGTCCTCAATTTTGTGGACAGAGTGGGAGGAGGTTGGTACGAAAGAGAGGAGAGGAGAGGAGAGGGAGGGGGGGTGTTCAGGAAGATTGTCCAGAGAGCTTTGTGTTCTGTCTGTTCACATATGCATTATATATGCTATTTCTCCTTTTATTTGGTAGTGTCACTTCTTGGGAAGTTTGGGAATATTAAGTCAAAATGCAAAGCATGAACGTCTCGGTTCCACTTTCCTGTGTGAAAATACCCGGAGACACAGACTCGGAGCAAATCTGAACGTGTCTCGGTTTGTCGACCGATCTACAACCATTTTTGACACATTAACAATTTCACAACTCCCTGTGATGCGTAAGGATCGTCCTGTCTGATAGGCTCACTGGCTGCATCGGTGACTTTGCGCTGAGCTCTGTGTGTTGGCACAAGCACATGCATCCACGTTTTGTGTAAGTGAAGAGAAAGATGAAAGCAAGAATGAGAGCTTGCTACCAGATAATGGAAGCCTGGGCTCTTTGTCCTGCTGTCAGCCGGGAGAGGAGCAAGGCTGAAAATTGCCCCTGTGCTGCAGCAGCAGCAGCCGCATCTTGTATGTTTCAATGACACATCAGTCCGTGGGGCAATGAGCTGTTGCCTCTGCACACCTCTCGTCTCCAATGCGCTCGTGGGTTTGTGAACAAACGCACAAAGTCGCACCACAGTTTTAAGTGAAAAGCTCAGGTCGATAAAAGCCTTTTTTTTGTGTAGCTCAGATTGGGCTGCTTAGAACAGAGGCAGTGACATTTATTATTATTATTATTATTATTATTATTATTATTATTATTATTATTATTATTGTTATTGTTATTGTTATTCATATTAATAAAATAAAACTATTTTCCTTTTTTGCATTCACATTCAAAATTAACAGAGAGACACAGAAAGTTGAGGCAGGTGCTGTTTGAACCGGATTCGTTTGAAAATTTCAAATGTATATTTAGCATGATTATGATTAGTTAATTTGATTAATTCCATTATGTACAATGATGATATGACCTAAAATATTCAAATGTTGCTGCAACATTTTAATGTTGATTCTAACGTAATATGTATTTTTTTTCTTTTTTTTTTTAATCATAACTCAGATTTCCCCTTGTTTCTCTCTATTAACTGCTTAATTAATTGGGGGGAAAAAAATATCTTGAATCTCTTATTTATTTTTTTATTATTTACCTCAAGCCACAATATCTCAGAGTTCCGGTAAACAGAGGTGAGACACCTTGAGGACCCGTGTTGCCCTCTGTCTCACCTCTCTCTGCTCAACCCAAGGCAAGGTGACCAAATTCATCTCAGGCCAGCCCATCCATTATCTTGTCAACACAGCCAGCTTCCCACCTTAGTTTGCTCCTCTCCCATAAGACTCACTCTAATGAAATACGCAATAATCGCCACACTCATCTCATCATGCTCAAGGTAATTAATATATTTAGAGGGCGATGGCTAACTCTTAATTGAATTATGCCTCTTTTTTCTTGTGAGACCTTGACTGGGACTTAATTTATGACCAGAGATTTGTCATTTTGCTCCGAATCACAGTTAGATTACACATAATGCTGCTCATGATTTATATATTGATTTATATTTGTTTGTTTCTTGATTTAAGATTGAATAAATTGCCTCTCATAATTACCTAGCCCACGCCCCAATTTTTGCAATTAGAGCTCAGTGCTGTATTGCTGTTACATATTCATTTTGGAGGAGAATGCTGATAACAACTTGGTGGCATTAATCATGTTACAAAATTGGGTTTATTCAATTAATTAAAATTGCACTGCAAATTAATTGTGCATTCTCACAATATTATCTGAAACTAATGAAGGCTCGACAAAGGGACTGTTTCATTTTTTAAAAGAGGCTAGATTAGTGGGATCTCAATTATGGCTAAAACAAAAGAGGGCTGCTTGCTTGGGCATGGCGCACAGCAAAAAGTGACGATGCAGCACTTTCCTCCAAACAAAAACGAAGAAAGTTTCCATTGTTTTTGGGAAAAAAACCGAACATGGAAATGATTCAAAAGATACATGGAAAATAATGAGTGCTGCAATTAGCCCGTCAGGCAATAACAGTATTTACAATGATCATCATATAGGGGTGCTTGACAATGCCGTTCACAGGCAGCAGCGCCCAACAGCGGGCATCTGCTTACAGACTTAACAGATCATAACTTTAACACTTTAGCGGGGGCGGGGGGAAGCATCTCTAGGTCTAATTTAAAATGCGTTCTCTTTTGTTAGAGGTGTTGTTTTATTTCAGAAAACATCCCATCGTGCTCTGAAAATGGTTGTTAACCAAAACCCTTGAAAGCAGAACATGAGTTGTTCTATGAGTCCTCAATTGGATAAATGTAGACTGCACAGATTAGAGGGTTCAGGTGTGAGCCGAGCTTCAGCTGAGAAAGTTTAGGCAACAGACTTTGTTCCTGGGCGAACACAGAAGTGG
This sequence comes from Colistium nudipinnis, assembly GCA_016785305.1. Taxonomy (NCBI): domain Eukaryota; kingdom Metazoa; phylum Chordata; class Actinopteri; order Pleuronectiformes; family Rhombosoleidae; genus Colistium; species Colistium nudipinnis. The sequence goes on from JAFBJU010000321.1 coordinate 854,552, forward strand.
TCGTGTTGCACGCAGGACGGCTTAATCCAGCCTCACCCAGTGGCTCAGAAGCAAAACCATATTTATTGAAATGTTCTGCTCAATTTGAAGTGAATTGAAATTAGCTCCCGGTGGACGGCTGCTTATAATTCACAGTCATTTCGTTTTTTTTTATTTTTCATTTAACGCATCATATACCAAATGTTTTAATGTGAATGTTTCTCCTCATCGGCTAAGTCAACGTAAAGACTCTTTGTCTCAGAAATGACTTCAAGGAGCTAATAATCATCGTATATTCATCTAAAAATGCTTCCACCGATGTCATCGAAGCGCAATTTCATTTCATTTGCCTTTAGCTTCATTAGTCAATAACTGCAGCAGCAGCAGCAGCAAAAAAAAAAAAATGCCCGCGTCAATTATGGGAACTCCAAGGGTCAGTGAGCATATGATTTTTTAACTGCACACTGCTGCTTGTGATTATATTAAGTGGTCTTGTAACGATGATTAACCCCCAGAGTGTGCGCGTGTGTGTGTACAACCAAGCAATTTTGCTGTCGCACTCGTGTGTGTCGAGCACACTTGATCAAATGCGTCTGCAATGTGCATCCCTAAATGATAAGCGGCAACAAGCGCAGAGGGTGAGGTGATGAAGTGCAAAACTAAGTGAGATGGAGCAGAGTGCTGGGTGGTCACGCCTTGTCTGCTCGTGACAGTGGCGGGTTAAAGAGATTACACAGGGTCTGTGTCTGCAGCCTTGGCCTCGCTCACACAGGAACATAATGAGGAAGGACATGCTTGGCCTGGCCGGGAGAAAAAGAGGCTAAAGTTTGAGGCATGTCTCCGCGGACAGCTACTGAAGGCAAACGGCTTTTTTGCGTGTTGTTCTTCCCCATCAGAGTCAAAGTCCATAAGCAGGACGGATAAATTCCCCAGAGCCCCGACGAGGTGGCTGTGTAGTGCAAACATATCACTTGTGGGGCTTCACTCCCCCTGTCACCACAAATTACTCTGGAGCCAAGAATGCGGCGTTCAGACTTGCAAGACACCACTAACGACCCCACCACACCCCTTCGTCCGGAAAATCCAGATCTGTCCTCTGAGTGTGTGTTTTTGTTCTTTTGAAGGTGTGAGTGACAGTCCCATCTCCTGAAGACTGAACCTAGACGTGTTCACCGCCTGGCATTAAGAGATGATCCTCGTGGCCGTCTCCCAACAGAAATGGTGAGTTTACAGATCTATACCTCCCTCGTCCTCTCCCAGTCGGGCTATGAGGGAACCGTTGGGATAATGCGGTGATACGTGCATGATAGAATCGCGTTTCTCTTAAAGATCAGTACGTGGCCTCTCTATGCTCTGTGTGACGCACATAGATCAAGGTTGACTTTCTTCTTCTGTCAGGAGTCGGTCAACTCTTTCAGAATAGGAAGTGTCTTTATTTTTTGAATTCAATTTTTCCATACACTAATTCACCGATTCTGTCCATTCATTGCTTGAGAAAGGGAGAGCAAAGGAACATCCTCACATGCCCCAGGAAAAATTACCTCGATAAGATTTCAAAGTAAAAAAAAAAAAAAAATCATTCTTCCCCCGTTAACATTCCCCAAGAATCTTCTTAACATCTGCGGTATGGTGCCTCTTTTCAGATGATATCAGTAAATGATATGAATTAGGTTGTATGATACCTGTTGCTATAGAGTAGCTCACGATATTCATTTCAAAGTATTCCAAAGCAAAAAAGGCATTTTGCAGAGGACTTTAGATTTATTTTAGGCAGCCATGGTAGGAGTTTTGTGAAATAATTGTATTTAGATTTTAAAGCTTTGAGAAGTATGGTAACACAAAAAAACAAACAAATACTTTTCTTTAAAAAAGAAAAAAAAAGAAAGATGGGCAGTCAAATGTTTTACTTTGTCATCTTATGTACATTAAGCATTGCACAATTTAATATTTATTTGTTAAGTATTAATTTTTTTAACTATAACTCTGGGTGATATCAGTCAAATGACCCTCAGGAATACTTGCCCTTAGTGAAGTAAAGAGGTGATAATAGCAGCACTTTTATTACTTTAAATGACCCGTGAATATTATTTTACCTGTGTTGAACTGGGAGGACGCAACCATTCACGCCGACACAATAGGAACAGCAGACCGTGCGTAAATTGCATCTTCATTTGCATTCCTGGTCCAAAAATCATGCAAATCTTAATGAGACAGTCTCCATTGTGGCTGTAATTGAAAAACCCATTCTTGGTTAATTACTATTTCTCAAAGGCCTTGTCCGCAGTCACCGAGCTGAAACATAAAAAAAAAAAAACACACGAAAAAAAAAAACTATTGATTCTGGAGGTCGGGAGGTTTAAAGTGGACACGTAATATAATGTTAATTGTGAGTTTAAGACGCGACCTTTTATTTATTATTTATTAAAATACGCCTCCTTTCTTTGCGTTTATAAGAAAGAAGAAAAAAAATCACAGAAACGCCTTTAAACTTGTGAACACGTGCTATGACTATACACACACACAGGCCAATAAAAAGCAATAAATCACGAGCTATTATCAGTGGGGTATTTGCGGCTCAATGGCAGACACGCAGCGCCTGTGTCTGCAATAATATTAAAGTTGGGCGCGTTTTGTCCGCCGTGAATTGAAAGTGTCTGAGCATGAAGCTCCGCTGAGAGCTGAGCAAAGGATGCGGACATGGATGTTTTCAAAGGTGGGATTAATGTCGTCTCGTGTCAATTAATCGACCTCGTTAGAGTCTATTGCTCCTAAATCTCCCTGCAAATATAAGGTCGTGGTTTTTATTTATCTAGAGGCCCAAAGGCCACAATTGGAATAGGACCTTTATTTGTTGGACTGTGTCCTGTTGCTGCTCAACGCGAGTCTTAAATCAACATGAAAATCAAACATCTTCACTGTATCGAAAAGAAAAATGCCGAATTAAACAATCGGCAAGGAAATCGAGGGGGGGGGGACCTGCCTTCCGTGCTCCACGCACATGCGCAGTGCCTCCGTTTATTTTAAACATGAAATGGTCCTGATTGCACGCGGGTTAATATCCTTCCATCCGGACACCCACATATTTCCCAGCCCTGAGAGCCCCTTTCGGGCTCGTTGAGGGTGAATCGGAGCAGCCTGTGCTGGTGGTCCTCCGTCCCTTAATTAGGAAATTAGCTGCACAGAGGCCTCATTACCAAACACCGGGATTTCTCCTGGAGGCTTCCCCCCCTTTATCCCTCTCCCTGTCTCTCTCACCCTCTCTCTCCCTCTCTCTCGCTGCTACCGGTCAATTTCCATAAGAAGATTACAAGCGGATCAGTATTGAGATCTGCCCAGATAAACAAATAACTGGTTCCCGGGAATTAGGTGACGACCAGGCTCCTAATTGGGCGTTAGTTTTATTGCTCTTGCTGTGTTTGCAACGCCCCATTGAACTGAGAATTAAATTCATGAAGTGATGTCTCTTTTCAACTGATTTACCACGTCTATATGGCAGACGGGGCTGCAGGCTGCACACAGACCAGCCTTTATTCCACGGGCTTCATTGTGCCTATATTTGTAGCCCTCTAATTTTAAAGGTCAAAACATGAGTTCGTCTAAAGACGAGAGTTTTTTTTTAATCACAGTGATTCAATGTGACTTACTCAATATTTTAGGTCCTTGACGCGACGTACCTTTATTTAAAATAAATGGAGCTTGGGTGTTTTATTTTTAGTTGTGCATTTAAAAACTGTAGTGTTTAAAACGAAGAACTCCCCGGATATAATCGGTTTATAGATTACGTCATTGAAGCGGCTCATTAAAGCCGTCCATAAAAAGTAATGTTGTCGATTTCAGTTTATACCAGGCATTTTTTTTTCTTCAAATAATCAGGATCACTCATTAGCCATTTTAATATTTGCTCTCCGCATCAGTGCCACATAATGAATGATTAATAAACTCCCCATATAACTCTTGCGGGTGGCCCTCACTTGAACGCACCACCCCGCACCTTATAGCTGCGCATTTTTAATTCCAACGCTCCGGGAGGCGAAACGCGCCGATATGCACATACTCCCGCGGAGCTCCTCTGCATACCGAGGTGTTAATAGTTGTTTTCGATGGGCGATCCGCCCGTCATCATTAGCAGGTGTGAGGTTTGTCCCGTTCCGCGATGGGTTTCTACGGCGGAGCGGCGTCCCAGCTCGTTTGCAAGGAGACGCATGCAAATGCGGAGCCCCCGCTCTCCCTGCCGTCATTTTAATAACCATTGGCACCGTGGAGAGAAAACATGTCGGCAAACAGTTTTTTTTTGTGGCCGTTTGCAGCTCCGCCGCTGTCGTGAGAAAGCCAAACTCCCCCCCCCCCCCCCC
>JAFBJU010000321.1:858891-866391 GCA_016785305.1 Colistium nudipinnis
GCAAAACCCCCCCCCCCCCCCCCCCCCGGGCACCGCAGAGATGGCCCGTCCCCTCCACAAGAGGTCGTTGATGTATTAAAGTTTTTTTTTTGTGTGTGGTGCGACTCCACAGACGCGTCCACGCGAACGTGCCTTTTAATTTTGAATCTGGATCCAAGCTTCTCCTCTTCTGACTTCCCAAGAAAACGAGCCGTTTTAATATATATATATCTACATGCGTCTCACGCGTTTTTATATTTCATTAAATCCCAATTTGACGTTTGTGCAGCCCCACACCTGATTCGGGCGTTATTTCAAAAAGCACGCGTTCTTACAGGAAATGATTGCTTTGTCTTATAATTAAACCGAGTTAAATATGTCCAGTTCTCGGCAAGTTTTTGTTCCTCCTGTCGTTGAAAGGAACTCCACGCACTAAACTTTTCGGCGGAAGCCAGTCAAAAAAGACACTTTTTGCTATCAGGTGGCAGGAAAAGTTTTTGTGAAACAATGACATTTAAAGTTCTACAAACAAACGTACCCTCATGCTCATTGTATTATTAATAATTATATTACTTTTATGTTGGTATTTTGTGTTGGGAAATTATAGCTATGAAACCAAATCTTGTGCTTAACAGTGTGGCAGATATTTAAATTTGCCAAGGGCCCATGTTATTCTAATATTCCAAATTTTACATTAAGTACAGTATATGCGCTCGTTATTCGGTTCGGTTTTTGGCCTGTTGGGATCCGCCTGTAATTAGGCTCATTTGCTGACACGGATCAGAACCCCTGTTTCCCTGCAGCATACGGGAACTGCACAGCCTCTACTCGTGGTCTTATTCAGCCCAATTGGTGATTATAATTATTTTCTGCATCCGACTCATTTCAACTGTGTCCCAGAGAAATGTTCACAACATGACGCCTCCCTTCATTTAATCCGTTCCTTGATATTGATGTGATCAGGCCATTCGTCCGCCTAAACAAACCACCTACACTTCCTCCCGTTCACCACTCATCTTCATACTCGTATTAGGCAGGTTGTGAATGTGTAACATCTTTATTTATTTTTTCGCTCAGGTTGTTGAGGAAGGTGCTGTTTTTAAAAACTTTACCTTCTCCCTCCTCCTCTCGCCAAAACACGGCGCCGTGCGCTCCGGTTGGCTGCGCGGCGCGGCGCTCTGATTGGTCGCCCGCTCCCCATTGTCACGCTGTCAATCTACATCACATGGTCCGGCCACTAGGCCTATTAACACATGAGCCTGGAGAACAAGTTTACAGACGTGTGTTACAGAGCCGTGGGGGACAGAGCTGCCGTGAGCCGAGAGAAACCCGAAGCACCTGCAGACGCGTCTGCCTCTTTGGGCACAACTTTTTATTTTTCTTCCTATCCATCGTCTTACGAGACCGGTCAGTAACTCTACCTCCTCGACTTTTTCGGCGCAGTTAGGTGAACTTTTGAATTGTTTTGAATTTACTATATACACGTGCCTGTGAGTGAGCACTGAAAGCCGCCAGAATGTACAACATGATGGAAACCGAGATCAAGACCCCGCTGCCGCAGTCCAACTCGGCGCAGGGCGCAAAGAACAACAGTGCCAGCGACCAGGAGCGGGTGAAGCGGCCGATGAACGCCTTCATGGTTTGGTCCCGGGGACAGCGGAGGAAGATGGCCCAGGAGAACCCCAAAATGCACAACTCCGAGATCAGCAAGCGGCTCGGCGCGGACTGGAAACTCCTGACCGACGCCGAGAAGAGGCCGTTCATCGACGAGGCCAAGCGCCTGCGCGCCATGCACATGAAAGAGCATCCGGATTATAAATACCGTCCCCGCAGGAAGACCAAGACCTTGCTCAAGAAAGACAAGTATTCTTTGCCCGGGGGACTGTTGCCGCCGGGAGCCAACGCCGTCAACAGCGCGGTGTCGGTGGGCCAGCGGATGGACGGCTACGCGCACATGAACGGCTGGACGAACAGCGCCTACTCCCTCATGCAGGACCAGCTGGCCTATCCTCAGCACCACGGCATGAACAGCCCGCAGATCCAGCAGATGCACCGGTACGAGATGGCGGGCCTCCAGTACCCCATGATGTCCTCGGCGCAGACCTACATGAACGCGGCGTCCACGTACAGCATGTCCCCGGCGTACACGCAGCAGAGCGGCAGCGCCATGGGCCTGGGCTCCATGGCGTCCGTGTGCAAGACGGAGCCCAGCTCGCCGCCGCCGGCCATCACGTCCCACTCTCAGCGCGCGTGTTTGGGGGACCTGAGGGATATGATAAGCATGTACCTGCCTCCCGGCGGGGACAGCGCGGAGCACCCCTCCCTGCAGAGCAGCCGGTTACACAGCGTGCACCCGCACTACCAGAGCGCAGGGACCGGCGTCAACGGCACGCTACCTCTCACCCACATCTGAGACAGGAGGGAGGGGGGGTGCCATTCAAAGAAAAAAGACTTTCGAACTCTCCACATCAACAACAACAACAACAAAAAAAGTACTTCGGATACTTGAACTTTTTTGGTTGCTAAAAGAAACGGCGTTCAAACTGTTTTTGCTCTAAAGAAAAAAAAAACGAAAAAAAAACAAAACACACACACCCTAAACCCAAGTTAATCTCAGTATCCTCTTGAGTTTCTCAGATTTTTGTTTTTGTATGGGCCGAAACGGTACGCTGAGCCCATCAGAGCAAAAAAAAAAATACATTCATTACAAAGAGAGCTTTTTATCACAAGTATAAGCAATCAAACGTGTGTAGAAGAATTGGACTTCTATATTTTAAATAATGCCATATTTTCTCTCTTTGAAAAGGCATGTGGCCTCGTGAGGAGGCTGGTGTATTTCAGAAAAGCTGGATGGAAAGTTGGTACATACATGTTTACACTTAATTTGTAGAGTGTCAGTTGTCTCGACTGTGTCCAAAATGTTTGTAGTCTCATTATGATTTGTGTCCTCCCCTCCCCACGACCATAGGTTGAAATGAAATGTTAAGACTGTGCGGGTCGCAAACGCAAGTTTTATTTATAGTACGATTATTATTTTTTTCTTTATTATTTTTTTTATTTTATTTTTTTTTATTTTTAGCTTGTGAACCCGATGTTTTTGTCACGTGAAAAATTGTTCAAATTTGTTTTTGTAAAATGTTCTATTCTGTGATGGTTTTTGACCAAGTGTCATGTTTACTCATTTTCCTGAACGAAAAAGTTTATTTAAACTGACGTTTCTACATATTTCAAGACCATCCTCTATTCTTAAATGCTGAATAAATTTGTATGAAACATAATTTGTGACTCTGTCGTCTGTGTTTGATTTTGGAAATACGTGGTGTGCGTTTAAATCTCTGCAGTGCAAGTTGTGTCCCAAGGGAACATATTGAAATGAGATTATGTTATAGGTTATGTGTGTCTGTGTATATATACATAATCAAATCACAGAATTGCAACCTGTTGTTTTTTGAATTGACCAAACCACTAGAATCGACCTAAAAAACAAACATAGTTATTTAAAAAATAAAATAAAATACAGGCACATATACATATTTTCCCTTTATTTTCATGGAGAAGCCATGGTAATAATTGTATTATTCCTATTCCTTCACAAGCTGTAACGGCAAGGAAATGAAAAACAAAATTAAGTTTTCTTTCCTGGACTTTAAAAAGTAATTGCGTGTCTTTTTAAACACCTTTTCAAACTGAGAACATATATCAATACGATCCTGAGGCCTTTTGAAATGTTTATCTTATCTTAGCATTTTTTTTCCCCAGCTCAGAAATGGTTGTTTATAAAAATAAAAAAAATAAGAAAAAGAAAAGAGGAAGAACTCCAATTTAATCTCTAACTTTATGAATTACCTTCTGCATTGTCAGTGCAAAGCTGTATTTGTGTTAGCCTTATTTAAATTGTAATAGTTTTCTTTATTTAGGTGTACCCAGTTCCGTCTCTTCCTGCAGTGTGTACTTTGGAAAGACAGACTCTGAGTAATTTACTCCAAGGGCTGTGGAATTTGCTCCCTCCGTCAGATCGTAGGTGTTTTTCGTATTTTATCCCAGGTATTCGCTGAGACCATTTCCACGCTTTATTTATTTGCTTGAAAATCTAAAGGTTAAAAGAAATGGGCTGAGCGTCGGATCACTTCACATGTAAAGTTACCTTCACTCGCCCCTTTTGCTTTATTAAACGTATAAACTCCTCACATAAACCACAAGATCAGGAGATAAGGTGTCAAAAAAGTATTTTTTAATTTTGTCAGCGCTGATGTGGGAAATATAATTAATGTCTTTCCGTTTGGCAAATTAAAAAAGTTCAGAAATAAATGACTTTTACGAATAAAACTAAATAAGTTGATATTTATAATCATTGCTTCTTGACAGGGGGTTTCATGAGCCAGTCCTTTTTTTTTTATATAGATATATATATATATATTCAAATTCCCACAGTAAAACTTGTGTTGTGCTCATTTACAATTTGGAAGATTTGAAAATGTTCAGGGGCATGCTGCTGGTGATCTCGCCACCCCCGAGTCGGTTCTGTTAAAAACGCAGCGATTGCTCGAGGAGCTTTCATCCATGTGCTCGGGTAGATGCTTATCAATAAATTACTCTCGACGTTGCGTCGCCTTCCTAAACCTAACCAGGGCCTCAACACACGCCCGGCACTGCCGACTGTAATGATGCATAGGTGGGTGGAAGAATGGACCGGCCCGCCGTTGCAGTGCACCCAGGGATAAATGAGCTCTGGCCACCAAGAGGGCCGGAGCAGTGGCGGTCCCGCTGGCCTTCCCACACTCCCTGCAGGACTTGATCCACAGCTCAGCACAGCGGCCGGGATTAGCCCCACGCACCTTTGTGGAGGGGAAAGATTATCTAGACCTCCCTGCATTCACTGACAGGGTCTTAAGTCACTCTAGCGTGCCAGCAGCCACCCGTCACCTAATCACACTCTCCCCGACTCATTTTTTTGTAATTAAGCAGCTTTTCCCTTCCTGTTCCTCAGTGTCGGGGAGTGTTTGCCGTGGGGCTGGACACGGTCGTGATTTTTTCTTTTCTTTTCTCTTTTTTTTTGTTTTTAAAGAGCGATTTTTTCGAAACCCCCTTGGAATGATGTAACCCCGGGACAGATCTCACCTGCGCGCCTCCTTTGATAAAGACACGCGGGGGTTGCGGGTTAACTTTTCCACATAAAACGGCGAGATCTTCTGCCGCGCAACTGATGCAAAGAGTTTCGACGTGTCAGTGCAGTGAAATATTTCTCCCGGCTCCCGTTGAGCAGAGCTCTGTTCTCTTTGTGATCGGTGGGAATCTGGCACCGAAATGTCATACCTGCTGATGATTTAGGAGTGAGAAGTGTGTGTTTTGTGAAAGGAAGGTGTGTGGCTGGACCGTGCACAGCTATTGATTGTGTTTCGAGTGATTTGGCAGTGAGGCCATCCGAGTTTTGGCTCCCCACCATCCTGGCCCCCCGTGACCCCCCCCCCCCACCCCCACCACCCCCAACACCCCCCCGCCCCGTCGCTCTCCCCCTGCTGAGCGCCCGGAGGGCCTCTCTCTCCTGTCATGTGGAGCTCTGTGCCCACTCAGCAAGTGCAGGCATATCCCACTTCCATCTGCCTATGACCTCACAGCCCCTGTTTGTTTAACCCCCTCTCCAAAAAACGAACCTAATTATAGCCTTGTAGGAACATGGATTCAGCGGATTCCCAGTGGATTCTGCCACTGTGTGTGTCTGTGCGCACCTACGTACGTGTGCAGCCCTCGCAAAGCCCCGGCTTAGTGGCAGCAGCAGTGCCATGGGCCATGTTTCAGTCAATCTTGTTTTTTTTTCGCTCTCCCCTCGTATTATGTCAGAACATGCCCCGCCAGTTGCATGTCTTTTGGGAGTATATGTGAACAATGTGCTAAAAGGCTGCAGGAGTATGTTTTGAGTGTCTCTTTTGACGTCAGTGTGATGAGTGGAAAACTCATTACACAAATCTCGCTGACAGGACTGACGTTGGTGACATCACTGGCTCGCCTGCTCGACTGGCTGGGCAACTTGCAGCGGGAACACACCTTCCCTACATGCTCTCAGCCCTCCGCGCTATCTCCAACTCAAATCTGGAACCTCCTCCGGTGCACGCATCAGACGGCAACAACGCGGCATATTTCCAGTGTAACGGGCGATTGGACGCGTGCGGCTAGGGACTGCACCTGTGCCACGGCCCGGGCCCGCATTGAGTCGCGGCGGACGAGGTCTCCGGGAGGCCCCTCTTGGGTTTGAGCCCCGGAGGGGACCTGGAGTGGCCTGTCCGGCTTGAGTAAGCATGTCCAGAGTGGAGGGACTTGTGTGAGGTACTCAGATTGACAGCAGAGAGCGGTGTGTAGAGGTGCGGGGGTTGGTGGGGTGGGGGGGGGGGGGGGGGGGGGGGGGGGGGGGTGTTAACGAGCTCTCTCAGGTCGACTCCCTGCGTGGGAAAATGGCATCAAATCCTCCTGGGGTCAGGGCTTTTGGGCTGACCCACTGAGAGCCATCCCTTTCCACTGTGCACCGTCCTGTCCAGCCCCTGTCAGGCCACTCTCTCTCTCTCACTCACTCAGTGACAGCAGTCGCGCCAGAAGAATCATCTTTGACCATCTTTTATTTTTATTTTTTTTATACCTCTCCCCCTTTCGTGTACAGCCTAAACACCCCCCCCCGCTTCCCAATTTTCAGCTCCATGCCCGAGCGTATGTGTGCACCGAGGGACTTGTTCCACGATGCAAATGTCACATTAATGATAGCTGTGGTTGGATCGCCGTGCCTTACACAACCACAAGGAATGCTGAGTGGGAAATGCTTCAAAAGCACGCATGCCGCCACTCAAGAAACTGCATCCGCCCAGCCAGCCAGTTAGTTGTGTGTGTGTCAGTGGAGGGTAAATTAGTGTGAATTTAGGTCTGATAGACTTTCAGGCGCCCGGGCTGCGATAGGTTCGAGTGTGTAGAGCAACCGAGGGTCCAAAACGTACCTTTCGGGCAAGTCGGGGAATGACTCCCTGCGTGACTTCATATGTTTTTTTGTCAACCTGCCCTAATCGCATCTCTCAGGTCTTCGATCTGATGCAGGAGATCTCTGCCGAAGGATGAAACACGTGACACCCGCGTTGCCCGGTGCATGACGGAGCTTGAGTGCAGCCAGAGCCTTTTAATATCACGGAATCGGCCAGCAATCCGCTCCAACCATAATTACCGCCGAGGAGAGGAGAAAGTGCCGCCGACCATGGTTGCGGTGGTGTTGTTGTGATGCGCCCTCCTCTCATCACTCGTATCCGGAGTGGGCAAGTCTCCTTGCCGTATCGTGTCAACGTGCCAGCTTTAGGGTTTATCCCGACTTAGGTTTTAATGTGACGGTCACCCATTAAGATGTCTGACTCGGACGGCGTGTTTACATTGCCCCGGCAGGTGTGTGTGAATATGAGACTTGTCAAATATGAGACTGGATTATGACCTCTTTTGTCCCAAACAAAACAAATAGGAATCACACGAACAGCCCAAATGGGAGGATTCTGTTTT
>JAFBJU010000321.1:868891-904320 GCA_016785305.1 Colistium nudipinnis
TACCCTGTAAAATGCTTTGATGATTTCGTAACCATCTTAACACCTGAACGCTCCCGTTTCTCGCCCTGTGGGATCCCAGATCCCATCGCTCAATGTTTTAATCGCTGGTAGAAAAAGTATAGCCTGGAGCCGTGGAATAAGAACCTGATATTGATAAATCATCGGAGGCTGTTCATTTTCCTTCGTTTTTTTTTTTTTTAAGAAGAAGAATGGTAGATTTAGATCTTTTTTAAAAGGTTAAATCTTGGACCTGATTTTCCCTTCAAATCGTAAACACGGTCAGGAATAGCAAGCAGGCTTCTTTCTTTTTACGAATATATGCGCACAAACTTCTTAACCCGCAACTTGACGACAGGCCCCCACTGTCCCTCCCCGATATCACACCTTGGATGCATAAACATGCCTGTGCTCCACACATCACCCCACCCCGGGGGGCCTGCATGGCTTTAGTGCCGCACTGTGACACCAATCAGGGGAGATGGCGGCCTCCTTTGTCATGCAAACACCAATCGCTTCTTGTCTTATTCAAATGTCTGCCCTCTCTGCCTCTCCGCTCCCTCACTCTCGCTCAACCCCTACCCCGCCGCCACCCCCGCCCTCCACCCCCTGACTTCAGCCCTCTCTCGGTCTCTCCCACCTTCTCAAGTCCAAGTAAATCCTCGGCGAGAGGAGGAAGGAAGATGCCCCCCAGGTTCGGGGGCTTGCTGCTGGAGAAGCCTGGCCCTCTCTCCTGGGGGTCAGACCGTGTCTCAGCGCATGGGGCTGTTTCCAGGCCCAACCAAGTCCATTTCATATTCAAATGTTACAATCAGGCCTCCGACCCGCAGGGGGGCCCTTTATGGCCGCGGCCCCAGGTCGCAGGGTCAAGATGGTGATTTAAAAGCCGAGGCAGAGGAAAGGAGCGGGGGTGAGCCGAGTGATTTACGGGATGAATGAGTAATAAAAAAGCATTTTTCCTAAGTTGTCATGTAAATTTCAATCCGTATTCAATATGAGGCTCCCTCCGTCCATCGGACCTTCCTCAATGCCTTTTCTAGTGGACTTTGGTCATTGGAAATTGGGAAAGTCCATTTTGCTGCGTTTGCTCTTGACTGGCGGCCGGTGTCAACAGTAGCTGGTGAAGCGTCGGAGGATTAGGGGATGGAGATAAGGACACGTTAAAGAGTCATCATGCTTGTGTGGTGCCACTGTGTCTCACATGTCCTCACGCTCTGGAGTGGCCTGTTATTCCTGTCCCCATGGGTGTGTTCGCACCGCAGCAGCTCCAGTGACATGGGTGGAATTGTGTGTTGACATACGTGTGTGTGAGACATGGAGCATGCGAGAGTTGATTTGGGCCGGCGTATTATTTGTGCAGTAGGCAACTCAAATAGCTTTTTGTCAACAGGTGGTAGCTGGAGGCACAGTCGCCACTTGGAACGGGCCCAATAAACGATTTTTGCCGCGTCACTGAGATGTTTCCTCGTTGACATCACATCATAATCTCCTCTGTGTGTGACTCACTTGGTGTGTCCTGTCGGGGCCTTTCCTTAACCTGATGCACCGAAACCGCAGTCCAACCCTCCCATCGTACAGCATCATCGGTGATGCAGCCTATTTGTTTTTCCAGTTCATCACAGAAGAAGGAGCGGAAAGCAATAGGTACAGAAGTAGGCCAAATAGTGAGTGAGCGGGTGAATGAATGGAGGAAATGAAAACAAACAGAATGAGCAAACACAGAAAGGACTCCCTTTGGATTTACATTTGAAATGGCCACTTTAATGCATTCCCCGCACTTATCAGCGAAACCGAAATCCCATTCATAAATCGAATTCTTTCACAAGAAATTGAAACAATTTAAATCATAACATCCTTCACAAGTGTTTCACTTCCTCAATCCCACGTTGGTTGTTTTTTTTTTCATTGAGTTTCAATTGTGAATTAACTATGGGGGAACCAATTTGCATTATCAAATTGTTCCCTTCACTCAAATGGTTGTTTTGTGCCTTTTCCAACCCCCGGGGGGTTCTTTTGCAGTATTTCTCTGTAAACAAAGTGTCTCACGGTTTTGTACGGTACTCTTGTCCCATGATTAATTGATTGTTGTTCTGTAAAGTCATCAATAATGAATGTAATCATTAGTTGTGGATCTTGTTTCAGTAAATTAGAGTCTCACGTGTGCAGATGTAAATAGTGATCTCTTTTTTTGACACGGACGTTGACATTCCGAGCTTGGAATGCAAAACCCCTTGGTTTGGACATAATATGTCCTGTTTTTCTATTTGATATTCAGTAACTATTTGATGCCCCATTGTGCTGAGAGCATCGTCTCATGGATCGCTTCTGCCCGCGAAGGAGCCGCGTAGCCTCCGCTCACGGTGGCGGAGGGCGACGTTGGCGTGATGAGGTGGAGGGGCCACCGAGGGTACGGCAGGGCAAGCCTCAGTGGGCCCAGCTGTGGCTCTGGGCCATTACTGCTCCTCTACTTGTTGAGAAGAAAGGGGCCGGTCCCGGCACATGGCCGCTCTGCCGCGGCAGCCCCTCGTCCCCCTGCCACGCACACCCAGGAAGGCCTGGTAGCGCCAGGCGGCACCACTCGCTGCGCGCACTCCCTCCGGGGCGGTGAAGCGGAACACAGAGGTGTGCCGGGGACGGAGGCGAGGGTGAGGGGGGGGGGGGGGGGGGGGGGGGGGGGGTGAAACCGGGGGGGGGGGGGGGGGGGGGGGGGGGGGGGGGGGGGGGGGGTCGGTGTAGAGGTTAAACCAGGGTAGGGGGGCTCTGGCCCTTCCTCTCCCTGTCTCCTGACATTCTCTTTTCCCATCCCTTCCATTATCCCCCCCCCCCCCCCCCCCCCCCCCCCCCCCCCCCCCCCCCCCCCCCCCCCCCCCCCTTTTTGCCCCCGCCCCCCCTCCCCCACGACCTCCCACCACCCCTTCTCTCCCTTTTGTGGCCCGTGCACCTGCAGCCCTTGAATCTGGGCAATAAAGCTGAAGGATTTGTCTGCTGAAGGGGCCGGAGGAAAAGAGAAAAAAAGAGGGGGAATCATGTGGCGGCATTGGAAAATGAAAAAAGCAACAGGTTGAAATGTGCTGGATATGCCGTATGCCGCGGTGATGGGCCTGATGTAACACAGTTTGACAGACAAGGAGTGAGTTTAAGCAGATTTGTGTCCAGATTTGCACCCTGTTTGGGTTCGCGTCATCATGAATCAGCTTGATCGGCCACGTGCTTTCAGCTTTCAACCCTTGGTATGCTTTGCTTCCATCCAGAAGCCTCAGGCATTGCATCTGTGCTGCTCTATGAATTTCCACAATTTCAAATGAAACATTTTCAGTGGAACGATTGCCTTTCCTACTCAATTTTCTTTCTGAAAATTCAAAACTTCAAAACAAGAAATGATTTGCCCAGGGTTCAAGTGACTGGATAAGTCATGCTTTTGTTTAGTTTTTTGCACACACCTATGCCAGTTGTCATTGTAAGTTTGATTATCCAGTTAATTTGTCCCAATTTAGTTTATTTAATGTCCAATTGAACCCAGTGATGAGCATACGTGGTGGACACTGTTACTGACTACGAATCCCCAGGGGATGCTGTTTCTTTTATTATCACAAACCCACATGAAGGTAAGTGTGCTACAAAAAAAAAACAAAAAAACAACCTTTGATCAAAATGGAAGTGCTGCAGTGTAACAAGAATGTATATGTGGGCGAAGGGAAATTGTCCCCAGCCATGTTCTCTGCAGTCTCTGTTCAATTCCCCACCTGTTGTAATGTTATGTTCAGTCATGTAGAACTTTTGTCTCTCTCTCTCTCTCTCTCCCTCTCTCTCTCCCATTGCATGCCAGACCCCCCACATTGTAAATCGGCGCAAAGGGAATAAGATTCTGTTCTTTCAGAGTGCAACCATGAAGGCAGAGGAAATCACTCTAAACGGTCTTAATTCTGCCATTAGATGAGAGGCAGCGCTCTGGGGATTGGCTGGCCCCGTGCCTCCATATTCACGGAAGCAGGATGAGGCTGGGAAGCCTGCTGAGAAAATGGTGTCGTAATCAGGAGCCGGCAGTTCTGCCTGATCAGGTACACTGGCCCTTCTCGTTTCCTGAAACCCCTCCTCCTCCTCCTCCTCCTCCTCCTCCTCCTCCCCTCATTTTCTCTCCCCTTCCCTGGGTCCGTAAGGAGATCCTAATAAGAGTTTGGACGTGCTGAGCCCCTCTCGTGTGAGGACCTGGCGGGAGGGACCAGAGATGAGGCTTGAGGTGGGGGCTGAAGCTGGAGGTATGGGGTGGCGGTGGTGGTGGGGAATGGGGGGGGGGGGGGGGGCACAAGGTTTTTGGGGGGGGGGGGGGGGGGGGGGGGGCACTCATGTTTTTTTGTTCCCACATTTGATTATTCAGGTTGGTTGAACTAAATTCTGAACCCATAAAATTCGCATCCCCTCTGGGGGACCATTTGCATATATTTCAGTGCACCCCTCCCTCACATCCCAATTCCCCTTTTTTTTCCTCAGAAAGTGAAAGAGAGGGCAGAGCAACCAGGCCTGTCTGGGCTTTAAGATGTCACCGTGGTGTGAAATATGGGCGAACAAGCAGGCTCTTTGAAACTCACTCTAACCCCCCACCAGCCTCCGAGCTGCCGACACACACACACACACACACATGCGCACACACACACACGCGCGCGCGCGCACGCACACCCCAGTCATCCTCCCGCACTCCACTGGTTGCCATTCTTGAGTAGGATTTCAATTTCCCATCAGTGAATAGTTACATGCACTGCAACTTTATTCCCAACTTTCTGCACTCAGGACCCTTCCAGGTGTTGCCTGGGTATTTGAGTCCCGCGCAGGGAGAGTACAAATCTGCACTGATTGAATGATTCAGCCCCTGAGACACTTTTTAATACGCCTCTGCCTTTAGTTCGGCTGTCTGTAGCCCGACACGAAATTCGAGGTAGCACGCATGTCGCTGGGCGCACGGGGAAACAGGCCGGACGAGGGCCGGGCTCCACATCGCCAGTCAGCCATGACGGACACCTGTTCGTTTGTGTGGCTTGCGAGGTCCAGGTTTCATTCTCACCGCGCCAACCCGGCCCCGCTGGCACTAGTTTAACTGCCCATCTGTATGGATGGCTGACGTTAGACGATGGGCTTTGAAAAAGAGGATGAGAGAGAGGCGGGGGGGGGGGGGGGGGGGGGGGTGATGATGGGGGGGGGGGGGGGGGGGGGGGGGGGGGGGGGGTTGATACTTGATGGCATTTTGGTCACATGGGGTGAGTTGCTGTCATCCTTCACCACCCCCCCAGCCGGACCCCCTTTCCCTCCCCCTCCCGTGCCCACTCCCTGGTGCACAGGCAGAATGCAGTGTCAGGAGGGTGAGCACTGAGCGCCCATTGTGTGTGCTAACCAAAGCGGAATGCCCGGGTGACAAAAGGGGGAGGAGTAGGCTCAGGGCACACAAAGCCAGGGGGAGGAGAGGGGTAGAGGGGTGGGGGGGGGGCAATCTGCTGGGGGCTAAATGGGCCCAGTCAGCCCCCAAAAACTCTAGGCACCCTAAACCCCCCCCCCCCACACACACACACACTCCCCGCTGCCTTGTCACCCTCAGCAGGCCTCCCTAACCCGGGCTCTGGGGAGTACAGTAGGCAGACTGTGGGCAGGTTGTCCGTTGGTTCCCAGCAGAGCACCGACAGCAACTGAGCCTTCAAACTATTAGGTGTTGGTTTTGGTGCTGTGAGTCATGCCCCCGAGGCCTCCGGTAGGATGTATTTGCCAACCGTAGCCATGGTTTCCAATCTCTGTCATCAGTCAGGGATGTCCTATAAGCCCCATTTATCACTGTCAGATATTTACTAAACAGAGGGGGGGGGGGGTAACAACTTGCCGGGGGGGGAGGAATTCACCACTTGCCGGTAACAAAAAAAAAAAACACTTGAGAGAAGATATTGACTATTATATCAAACGGTTACTTTTTTTTTTCTTCTTGTTGTTGTTACAGTGTCACGTCTCCACTTTGGACAGTTGCATGAACCAGCTTGTGACCCGTGACTCTGTATCTGGGTTAGTTTTTGTTTTTTTTGTGTGTGTGTGTGTGAAGTGTGTGCGCGGGGGCACGTGTGCATGTACCCACCTGCCTACGCTAGAAGCTGAGAGCGATCTCGCCTGTGTGCTGTGCAACGCACGTCATAGGCAGCCTCTCGACTCCAGCACAGGACCTGGGGCAACAGTGCGGCCACTTTAAAACACGCGAGACAAACCCAGAATTAACTCTTTCTGGATCGCGGCGTCTGTATCTCCTGCCGATGCACGTAGGTGCAGATGCACGTTACAGCTGCGGGACCTCGGCACCCTTTCACACCGGCTACACGCCGTTAAATCTCCGATTCCCACAGTTCGGACAACGCACTGGGCCATACGTGAAATTACGGGGGAGAGGGGGGGGGGGGGGGGGGCCGTGGGGGGGGGGGGGGGGGGGCGTCTTGGGGAGGATTGTGAATGCATTTCTTCTTTCAGTTCCTTGGTTTGAATGATGAAATCGCTCCTTTTTCTCCGCGTCTTCCCTGTGTGTATTGAAATGGGGTTGGTCGTCATCTTTTTGTGCCCCCGCCAACGCCAACTGATCCCAGAGCTTTAGAGGGCACGAGTTATGATGGGCTTATTGCATGGTTTTGGAATGTATTTGTTTTGTTTTTTTCTTCGCTCTAGCTTTAAGGTTTTTTTTGGTGGCGACGCGAAGTCGGTCGTGGACATGATTAAATCTTTTTTGTTGGCCGCAGCCAAATATGATGATGATGATGACATGACAAAGAGTGGACGTGAAGCCACTGGGTCCCTTTTGAAGAGCGCTGTCGTCCCTCGTGGTCCTTCCTCTTTCCCAAAATGACAGGGTAGATCAAAGGCGATGCTCCAAAGAAAACTCTTGATGGTGACCTCCTCCTCCTCCTCCTCCTCCCTGCCTCTCTCTCTCTCTCTCTTTCTCCCATATGCACACTTAACATGTGACCCCCCCCCCCCCCTCTTTCTTTCTTTCATTCATTTAACATGTGCCCCCCCCCCCCCCCTCTTTCTTTCTTTCATTCATTCATTCATGCAAACCTCAGCCTTTCCCGTCGTATTTACATATGCCACTGCGGGGCAAAGGTAGTTAGGCGTTTTATCTTTGCTGAGTTCATAGGAAGTAGCTTGCTGAGTTGTTTTGGTGTATGTGTTGTTAGTGAAACGCGGCGGGTCAAATGCGAGCCCCCGGGAGCGTGTTTAGGTCACAGAGTGAACCCCCCCCCCCCCCCCCCCCCCCCCCCCCCCCCCGATTATTTGGAGTCCCCAGACTCTCTTCTTTAGGTCACAGAGTGAACCCCCCCCCCTCCCCCCTCCCCCCGATGACGAAGCAAAAACTACCTTTCGGCTATGTGTTGCTTTGTGCGTTTTTTTTCTTTCTTTTTTTTCTTCGCCTCCCTGGTGCATGCACATCGGTGCACGGATGCCAGGTGTGTTGGCTCTGTCCCTCCCCCGGTGCAAGTCGGAGCCTCTCCGTCAACGCCGACCCAGGCGGCCGTCGTTGTTCTCGGGCTGTAAATCACCCCGCTGCAATCAAGGTCCTGATCTGGGCTTCTCGGAGAACCTCTCCACTCCAGATGATTCCTCCACTGATTGGCCTAACTGGACGCCTGTCTGTGGCTGCAGATTAGCATTGGATTGTTTTTTTTCCATCCCTGGCACCCAGATTGAGCCATGTTAACATTCACACTCCCCCACCCCAAGGACTCTGCGGAGCTTCCGAAACCCAGATTTACATGGGAGCTTTGATTTTTGGAGAAGCGTATGAATTACGGGTGGCGGATGAAATAATAGGAACACCTGATAAAATAATCAATCCCTGAGTCGGGAGCGAGCGCAGTGGTCTGCTGAGGCCCGAGGTGGGTCGTAATCACAGTCAAAGTCAAAGTCAGCTTTATTGTCAGTGCAGCCGCATGTGCAAACATACAGAGTAATGAAATTACATTTCTCTCAAACCCTATGGACGAAAAAAAGTAATCATTTTTAAATATGATGACTATATATAAAAATATAAATATATAACTAGAAAAAAACAGTAGATACATCTGTATCCAAATGCATCAGTGTAATTCACATTCACCGATTTCAACACTCTTTCTGTCGCATTGACTTGGCAGAGGATGCACTGCAGCTCTTTGTAGCGGTTGACTTTTCTTTTTTTCTTTTTCTTTTTAAATAAATTAAATTGCGTTTACGTATTAGGCTATTGCCAACAAAGTAATTTTTTTTAATAGTCTTTATTTCCCCCGTGATAATCTTGCCGTTTTAAAAGCTGCTCATGCAAAGGTCCTATATGTTCATTTTGTAAAATCCCGTAAATCACGTAATTCATAATCCCTAAATGCGCGTTTCATTCACTTAAGACCTTCATTTGAAGTTCCAAGACGGGGGTTGTTTTCAGTTAGCTCTCCGTATTGTCTCTCGGTGCTTTTGGCATAATATTTTTCCAAATATCCTGTTTCACTTAATTGTTCTATTCCCTCTGGTAATGTATCTGACTCATGTTGTTTTTTTTTCCTTCTTCTGCTTTCTCCACGATCATTTTCCTCATCTTCAGATTTAATGACACACTATACTCATGAGCCGACTCTCTGGTGAGACTGCGTGTACGTGCAAAGGTTCCCACCTCCCGTCAGCCCCGAGGTGGCTCCTGGGGTCCTCAGCTCTCCCAGTAGGGGATCATTAGGCGGAGCACATTTTCAGCCAAAATCAGGGAGTCTGAAATGCCTACTTTGGAGAGGGGAACGGCTTATCTATCTGTGCCGTCGCTATGACACTGACAGACACGCCGGTTGGAATGCAATGAGATTTAATGCAAGATTAATGTCACACTCTCAATTGTGTTTTTAATAACAACGCAACAGATGAATGGCGTTCATGTAAGTACAGCGTTGAAAGCTGCTGTACTCTGTGGTTATAGGTCAGGATTTTCGGGGGGCCCCGCCCCCCGCCCCCCTTCTTTTTTTTTTCTCTCTCGCTCTCTTGCTCGTGCTCTCTGTCCCCCTCTCTATCTCTCTCTCTCACACAGGCACACGCGCACGCACGCAAAATTCCAACCCATTGCGAGTTGATTTATGTTGTCGTGGAGACGGTCAACGTGTAGGCCTCACGGAATCCCGGTGACATCACGGTGATTCCAGGCCCTGTGTGTTCACTGATCACAGGGATCACTGCAGTGGATGACACACACTCACACACACACACACAGAGCGGCGGAGAGATAGAAAAACAAGTGAGATTTCAGGAATTCTTTAAAAATGCCAAATTCGGAGATGTTTGCATGCCGATGCGTATTAAGTTGGAGTTAGCCCTTCAGCTACTTTCAAAAATGCAAAAATGCATGGAGGGGGCGAAGCCGTCTCGAAACCACGCTAAAACATTTGTCGTCACGCAAACTTCCCCCTCGCGCTCCTGCGGTGTTGCTTGTGACCCTGTTTAAGGCCGCAGAGGTATTTTTTTGACAGGGTGTCATATTAGTTGATTGAGTGCCGTATGACGTAGGACGTTTTACTTGGCGCCGGAATGATTCTGTTCTATTATGACAAAATGAGGCCTGCCACAGGTTCTCTTTCAGTCCCACAACGATAAATTATATTGCTGGAATTTTTAGAAGACGTAAATTTGTATTTTACCTCGTGAAAAGCAGTAATCTGTAAACGCTATCTCACACATAAAATGGGAAATTACGCTGCACTCCGTTTGCACTTTTGACGACTGACTAAGTTGCGGATCTAGATTCTGACGGGCGATTGTACATGTGAGGAGAGAGAGAGAGAGAGAGAGAGAAAAAGAGAAAGAGAGAGGGAGAAATTGCATCTCTTATCCTCACTTCTTCTAATCCTGCTCCGCTGACATGGGCGTAATGGTAATTGTGGTGATTTACAACTTGTTCCTCCAGTTACCATTATAATCCGAGGGCTGTATGTTTTCTTTTCCGAGGCGGCCGAGAGGCTCGGCATAATTCTAGGTCGTAAGAAAAAGGCCTCGCTGTGATTGGGAGAAACCGTACGTGATTTGCCCGCTCGCTCCGTGCAGGTTTTGTGCGCACGCGCTCGCGTGCGTGTCTGTCTGTGTAGTGTCTCTCTCTACCCCTCCGCCTGTGCGCTCGATAAAGGCAACTTTCTCAGGCTGGAGCATGCACGCCGGTGTTTGCCCAATACGCGCGAGTGTGTGTCGAGGTATTATGTATGTGTTTGCTTATTGTGTGTGTATGTGTGTGTTTACCTTGGCAAGGTGGGGCCAGGGGTCTGAGGCGGGTGAGACGGTGGGTGGTTGGCGGGAGCCCTGGACCTCAGCTCCCAGGAAGCTGTGTGTGTGTGTGTGTGCGCGCGCGCACGCGTGTGTGTGTGCGCTCCAGAAACCCGAGCTCGGGCCTGATAAGACAATGAGGCGAACACGTGAGACTCTGGCACATGGTGGCTAGGGTTACCTGCTCGCTCTGCCTCGCTCTGAACTTTTGGCCCTCGGAGCCAAACCTCCCCACCCTTATGACTCCTACGCTGTTCCACCTGGCTCTCTGCTCTCTCTCTCTCTCTCTCTCTACCTCTCCCTCCCGCTTTAACTCGCGTGTGCGTGTGCTGTGTCTCTCTCAAGTCACGTTTGTCTGCTGACATGTTTTGGGCCCTCGTCGCCGCAGCTCCGTGTTGCCGACTGATCACGCGGTAGTTGACCCCCCACACACACACACACACACACACACACCTTCACTTTGTCGCCGGTCGCGATGAATAATGATCCTTGTCGGGGCGAGTCGGTCGTCGGGCAGAATCCCCATCTGTTTGCCCGTGTTGGCGTGTTTGCTGTCTGTCTCCGCAGACAAAAGGGCTGCATGGGCCCCCGCCATCAGATCTCCATCCGTCCACAGGTGAACTCCTTCCACCAGCCAGGCAAACCTGACTTTCAGGTGTCCCACCCACACTTATTGGGCCCGCTGTCCTCTCACCTGTGCAAATATGAACCAGAGCGAGAGAGAGAGAGGGAGAGAGGGAGGGAGGGTGGAAAAGAGTGAAATGGAAAGATATCCAGGCCTTTGGTTACTGGGTGGGGCGCAGCAGAGAATACCGCACAGCTGAGCAAACCTCCATAGCCATAGGACTTCACCTGTACACTCTCCACTTTTCTCCTCTCTGTTTTCCCTCTTAATCCATTCTCTCATTCTGTAACCGGCCCCACAGCAATAGAGCGCTAAGGCGTTCTATTGTGGCCGCTGAATAGAGATTTCCTTTGAGCTTTACGGAGTTGTCCAATGTCATTTTGGGCCACGGTCACAATGCGGAGTGATTTAATGCCTCAGGGAACGCATAGTGTCTTCAGAAGTGCCCGAGTGTAGGTGTGGGTATTATCTGGATATTATTCGGGAAATCCTTTTATCTCCCCAATATCCGCAGCAGACGTTTGACTTTGACATCTGGAAATGCAACCGATAACCCCGGCAGCATGTTTAATAGCAACGGGCACCCGAAGCGGCAAATTAAAGAGACCCACTGCGTCGACGATGGAAAACAAACTTGCATTTAAAAAAATATGTTCTTTTGTTCGCATTCCTAAAAATGCCTGACTGCCGACACACAATGGGTTCATCAGTCGACGATGTGCCTCGCCGAGAGGGAGAAGCAAAACATAGTTGTCCCGCGCGGCCCGTGGTACGAAGCGTGATTAGAGGTGTGTCTCGAAGAGAAACATAAAGATGTGAAAATGGCTTTATGGATGCAGCGCTTTCACCGCTGGGCTGGAGGTAAACATGCGAACAAGAGAAGGAGGCACATACATGGAAACTCGTTTTCTTTTGGGTGTGTGGATGTAAGGTGAAGTCATGTGGTTTGCTGCTGTCGTTTGTGCATTTATGACTAACCCACTTTACAAATTGACTAAAGCCAGTAATACGTTGAACTGGGCCTGTGTTTGGTTTGTCAGTGCCAGGAGCTTTTTTAGTGATGGCGAGGTGTAAGTGAGGCATATCACTTGAAGGCAGGCAGACTCTCAAACGTATTTACTTTCTGTGCCTCTGCTCGCTCGCTCTCTCTCTCTCTCTCTCGCTCTCCCTCTCTCCCTCGCCCTTGCTCTCCCTCGCTCTCTCTCCTCTCTCTCCTCTCTCTCTCTCTCTCCTCTGCAGGTTTGGGCCTGAAAGACGTGCCAGACCTGCTGCCAAAGCATCAGCCTCCACCTCACCCTGCAGACATGGCTGAAAACACATGCATGCATACACACAGACACACACACACACACACACAGACAGGCACACACACATACACACACACTCTCTCTCTCTCTCTCTCTCTGATAGATGTTTTTTCAAGCGCACGTTATTTCCTCCTATTTCCATCCATCCACAAGGCATAGGTGCGAAGACTCTTGTCAATGTGCATACGCACACATTCTCTGTGTCTCTCTCTCGCTCTGACGATTGGAGCCGTCACAGACTCTCATGCCTCAGACGCAGACGAGATCAAGCCACGTTCACACGGTCCGCCTCGACACAAACGTAAACACATTCATGCGTTCAGTTTGTCAGTTGTCTCTCAGGCATGCCCTATTTTTAAACTGTAAGCACACCTACACACATTCTCCCATGCATGGGCACACCCACTGCGGCCCGTGTCGTGCTAGGAGACTGTCCTCTCCTCGGAGAACACCCTGCGTCGTTCGGAGGCAGAAAAAAAAATCGTCGGGTGAGGTAAAGCTCGACACCTGACACTAGTCATCTGTTTTTTCCGAGTTGCTTGCATCACCTCCCCCGTATTTAATGGCACAGCACCTACTGATTATTGCATGCTCTGAGCTAGGCTGGTAATTGCACTGTACATACCTGTCCGGGGTGTAAGCCCATCCACTGCACACGGGGGGCCCCCTCTGTTAGATGGCTCACGTTATCGTCCTGAATGAGGCAGGCAGCTCCCCCCGTCTCTTATTCAGTGTCAGTCATTGTCGGCCGTGCATCCCGAGCAGGTATTTGTTCATTTTCAGTTTTTGATTTTTTCTTCTCCGTGCTCCCCGATCAACTGCTCTTTATTGAAAAGTTCAATCTCAAAACACCACTCACTGGCATCTCAGACGCTTAGGACGACACCTAGCACCGAGTTATGTCACGATGGTTTTTCAACAGTCATTCGGCATGTGAATCAGCGCGCGCTCCTCAAACCTGCGGCGAATTCCGGCGACGAGTGAATGAGTCCCGTGCACACGCGATTAGTTGTGGGCCACGCTATTTTTTCCTCCGTCACCGCGGAGGCATTGCAAATATCACCTCAGAAGATTTACTTTGTCGTCATTTTATGGGGCGG
This sequence comes from Colistium nudipinnis, assembly GCA_016785305.1. Classification (NCBI taxonomy): domain Eukaryota; kingdom Metazoa; phylum Chordata; class Actinopteri; order Pleuronectiformes; family Rhombosoleidae; genus Colistium; species Colistium nudipinnis. The sequence goes on from JAFBJU010000321.1 coordinate 882,199, forward strand.
TGTGTCTTTTCAACATCAGTCTGTCTCTGAACTCTAAATCCGAGAGGCTGCTTATCTTTTTATCTGTGGAATTCATCGGTAACAAGTTATGGGTCCCATTGTTCCTCATGCAGTTGATCTTTACCACGCACTGTTATTTCACATGTGCTCGCGCAGTTCATTGTGTGCCATCTGTGTAGCAGAATTACGTTTCTGCCTTCACTGTGGCCATTTTTTTTCCTTTTTTAACCCTCAAAGTCTTGGGCCACCTGATGCGATAATGAGATGCTCTTCCTTATCAAGGAGTGCATTTTAAGTAATAACAGCTCGAGGAGAAAACGACGGCACAGAAATCGATCAGATTTTTGAGTATTCGCCTGCTCGTTCCTGGGAGAAACAAACTGGAATGAGGAGTGGCCTCAGGAGTTTGTCACGCTCCGTGTGAAAACACGAATGCACGAGATGCACTACTGACGCATTTCGCCGTATAACATTTATGGTAAAGAAAACAACGACATTCCAATGTCGAAATGCTAAAAATGCTCTCATAAATGGTTGTAAACCTTTCTTTTTTTTGACTATGTTGCACCGTTTCAGTATGCATTTGATTCCGGCACGTCGACTCCCCAACCCACCTTGGCCTTAAGGTACATGCCATTGCAATCGGTATATCTACCGTCTCATTATTTTCATGTGCCTATATCAAACAATCACAAGCAATAAGGTTCTGGCACTTATAATTATATAAGAACAATACCTGCAATGTAAATAATAAGATAATAATGTATGTGCACTTTAGCAAAGTTGTATTTTAAAGTGCTGAATCAGCCTGCCTCGTCCCCGTACATTTTATGACATGGAAAACCACCAAGCAAAAAAATTAAATAAAAGATTAAATATTGAAGTTAGACGAATGCTTGAATATAATATAAATACATAATACATAATATAAATACACAATATAAAATACCTAAACTGAAAAAGGCCAGCAACATTAAATGTTTGAAGGGATGTTTTTTTTTTTATGTTTTAATTCAAATGTATAAAAAAATTAATAAATGTATATATACTATCACAGTTAATTTGACATCGTTCATTTCTGGTTTGTGTAAAATCCCTTGATCAATCTACAAAATGAATGATATAATAAAAAAGGATGGAAAACATACCTAAGCTGCGTTTTTATTTCGTTAATACTTTGCAAATGCAGAGTCCCTCTATGTTGGCATTTGATGGCATTATAAACCATAGAGTATTTAATTTTATTTACTAGCAGCACAGAGAGAAAAAAATGAACCCGTCATATGATCTTTAACCACTGAGGTTAAAGTGTATGACGGACTAACATGCCGCTCTTTTTTTTTTCTTTTTTTTTAACGGGGCGACTTTTCTCCCGCTAATCCCTTGATCAATCTACAAAATGAATGATATAATAAAAAAGGATGGAAAACATACCTAATCTGCGTTTTTATTTCGTTAATACTTTGCAAATGCAGAGTCCCTCTATGTTGGCATTTGATGGCATTATAAACCATAGAGTATTTAATTTTATTTACTAGCAGCACAGAGAGAAAAAAATGAACCCGTCATATGATCTTTAACCACTGAGGTTAAAGTGTATGACGGACTAACATGCCGCTCTTTTTTTTTTCTTTTTTTTTAACGGGGCGACTTTTCTCCCGCTCAAAATAACGAGACCTTAAAAATCTCCCTGCGGTTGTGAGGTATTGTGGGTTAGGACGTGGTTGTTGTTGTTATTGATAGCCACAGGCCTGTAGCTCTTCCCGGGTGACAGTAACAGGAGTTAAAACCTGTAAATCTTCAGGAGACCTCCTTCCTCCCCTTTAATTCCTCATTACCTCACGGCAGGTTGTCTCAGGACAGAGTTAGAGGGCCTGTAGGGCTGTTTCACAGGAGGTGAGCGCTTCATGCAGTGTGTGTTAACCTTTGTGGTGAGCGCGTAGGACCGCAGTGAAGGACTATGGGACGTGGCTTTAGGCCAGGTGTATGACCACGGACCACAGGCCAGGCATCAACACATGGGGCCTCCATCCTTGGTTGTGTGTGTGTGTGTGCGTGTGTATATGTGGTTCTCATACTCCTGCCCTCTGACTAAACGTTTCAAAATCCACAAGCTAAAATAAGATCAAAGTAAACCTGAGATGTAAAAAATAAAATAAAAACATATCTGACCACTCTGCTCCTCTGAGTCAATTCCGTCACAGCTCAGTATCTCAGGGCAAGTGTCACAAATGATCCACTCGCCTAATACTGCTTAAATGTTTGCAGACCATTGAAAGGGCCGTGGGGTTTCTCGTCCTTTCAGAACCGCATGAGTGACACCTGAACACCCAGCCCCCGCCAAAACTCATCTGTCTATTTGTCTACCTGGCTGTCTGTGTCTTAACCTGTGTTTTCCAACAATCCTATAAAATCACTGTTGGTTCCCAACACTGTTCAAGCAAACTTCTTTTGCAGAGCTGGAGCCTGCACGGGATCAGGGAACTTCCTCTCATCTGTTCACCAGCTCCCACTAGTGGCGGAGTGCGGCACTGTCAAAGCCAAGCTGCCAGGTAATCCGACGGTGCAGCGTTTGTCCGTGTGTTTAATAATGAATAGGTGAGAGATGTCTTGTTTTGATGGGCGTCACTTCACGTTGGATACGTTCAGAGTTGTAATAAGTGCCGAGTTGTTGGCTTTATGGGTACAAAAGAATATTAAGCCAAACCAAAAATCACACGTGTTGTTTTATTTTAGTGAACACGTCTCATTCCACAAAAAACAAGAATGCACATACAAGCGGTTGTGATGACTTGCCCCCCGCCACCGCCTTCGCATTGGTTGTTCTCTTTGGGACCATATGTTGCCGTGGTGTTGGAGTGAATCATTCAGCGGCCCGCGTGATTCCCTCTGTGGCATTGTGTCTCCAGCGACAGTGTTTGCTGATAATTGAGTAATTACCTGTAAAAGATAGCACTCCTGTGGTCCTGTACAGCTGTAATCTTCCCAGCCTGCGTCCACGGCGGATCAGGTTCTAGCATGGGAAGTCGCTAAATGCAACAGTTTAGCACTGCTCTGTGTGTAAATAAGCGGTGTGCGTGCGTGCGTGCGTGCGTGCGTGCGTGCGAGAGAGAAAGAGGGATACATACTGTAAACACATCGCCACTCTGGCACTTTCACCAAACTAGCAGCGGAGACGCAGGAAATCTCGAGCAACGCGTGTTAGAAGAAGTGTATAAAATAAAAAAAGAATCATTTTCCAACTTTGACAGGCTGATGGTCGGACATTTGGGAAATGACTCAAAATCGTAGGAGCGATAATTTGACGTTCCTTTGTGCGTTTCCCAATCCCACCGTGAATGGAAAAGTTGTAACAGGCACTTTGTGCATAGACTGGTGGCCTCACCCACAATGGCATTTGAAAGACAAACAGCAGTGCGTGCTGCCGGCCGGGGCTCCGCGGCGGCACTGAAAGTGGTCGTTCTTTTTGAATTACGGCAGCCAAAGTTCAGCATAATGGCCGTATCATTACAGTGCAAAGAAACCTTTGTGAGTCTGCCCCTGTCGCCTTCCAGGTCTCCTTAGGTTGTTCTCTTTCTCCCGAGGTTCCTGAACCCGCTCGCTGCGTGTTTTTTTTTTGTCTTTTCTCTCTGTTTCTTTGTCAAACTTTTCCGTCCGTATCCCAGGTTGCCTGAAAACAACAGCTAGGTGCCCGTATGGCCGTTCAAACCAGTAAGACGCCGCCCTTTCTGCTGGACATTCAGTGTATGAGTGGTTACGAAGCTAATATTTGAATTCCCCAAATCACGTCTCTTCCAAAAAGGAATCTCTCTCTTTGAGTCTCCGTGGACACTTCTGCAGCTCCAGAACGCTCGGCTGCCTGAAGCCTCATTTTAGTTTTTAATAAGCTTTTGTTTACACGGAATGCAGATTGTTGAATTTGTCCCAAATCAATTACACCGGATTTGTGTGAGTGACGAAATGGGCTGAAATGAGCGAAACCTGCTTCGGCGTTCACAGAGACGCCCGAGTGTTGTTTCAGGACACGCTTGAAAAAAAAGAAAAGAAGAAGAAGGTGAACCTTCCCTCAGACACAACAGCTGCTCTTCACACTTCCTTCCTCACCTCTGGCATTGGAAGCCCTGACAATGGGAAACCTCTGTAATCCTGCTGTTTCCACACACCCACATAGCATGCTTTCTTTTCCTCTCTCGCCATTTTAATTTATTATTTTTTTTTTTTCCACACAATCTTCTCGCTCCGCACCGGGCCTCAAAGCAGAAATTTGTGGTACGGGCCGGAATATTCGGTTACGGATGCATTTCCATTCGATTGTCCTAAAAGGGGACGAGAAGGAGTAAACGATACGACTTGAGGGGATCATATTAATGTAACGCGCGCACGCACACACACACACACACACAATAATCCCACTGGACTTCCTTCCCATTCCCATTAGAAACCACACCCAGGAGGACAGGTAACAGGAGAACACCTTTCACAGGGTCAGATTGGAAGAGGTGGGAAAAGCAGGCTCAGTGATTAGTTTCACCTCTCCGTGTTGCCCTTCTCTTTTCCTTCCGTATTGACCTCAAGGTCTTTTTCTTTTCTTTTTTTTTTTTCCCTCTTTCACTTTTAAACAATCTCTCTTGCCGGCCAAGTATTACTCAACTGTTGGCTGACGATTGGACGTGTCTCATGCATGCCATGTGGCCGCGCTGATCGGCGATTCACTTTTTTTTTCTTTCTTCTTCTTCTTCTTCCACGGATTGCCTGAGAGTTGGCACTCTCAAAGGGACAGTAATAGGCACTGATGTAATATGTGCGATAGGGATCTTTTGTGGGGTGCGTTATAAACTGTCACCGTAATGCGAGTGCGCAGAGGTGTGTGTGTGTGTGTGTGGGTGGGGGGGCGGCGGTGGCTGAGATGAGGGCTGGGTGGATCAAGCAGTGTCACTGGAATCCACAGTGTTGTGAGAGCCCCATACCTTTCAGCTTCATTAAACCAATTTCACGCCGAGGTGAGCTAAGAGAGGAAGCTCTGAATCTCAGCGACGGCAACAATGGCGCATTGAAGGGACGGGGCGAAAGTAAATTAGGTACCACTTCACCGACGGCAAATTAAAATTTGAAAGTTGGATAGGAAAAGTTGAGGGTAGATGATTATGTCTTTATTGTGCCCTGCCTCCTCAATCTAGATAACCCTCCCTTCCTTTTAGCGGCCACCTTTGCCCCCCCCCCCCTCGCCTCCCCCCCACCCCCCGCGCCCCACATCCCCACAACCCAATCCTCTAAGAAAAAATAATGATCTATTTCTTGTCGGGTAATTGGTTTCTAAGATGCTCCCACTCAAAGAGCGAATCTCAAATACCAACCTGCTTACGGACCCCCTTTCAGCCACTTAATTTGCTTGAGCTTATCAGTAAAATTTCATATCCAGGAAAATCACATAAATTAAACATTAATATGGGGGGAGGGTTATTTCTGTGCAATCATTGACCTCCCGTGGCCCCTGATCTGATTTATCAGGCCTGGGACTCAACGTTTGTCCTTCCTTTAACCCTCCTATAAACACAGACTGCAACCATACACTTAAAAAGTACTTACTAAAATATTGTAGGGTAATCGTTGTTAAACAAGCGCCTAGATGCAAAGATAATCTTGCTTAAATGTATTTTTACTTTGTGTAAAATAAATGAAGAAACTCCAGGGCCACGTGGCACAACACTGTGATCATAGACCTGTCTAATCATAGGGAAATGTGAAAAAGCAAGTATTGCGGTCTCTGAGTCTTTTCACTTTATGTATTTAAAAAATAATAAAAAAATACTTAACCCAAGAAACACGAAAAATCTATGCCAAAGGAGAATAATGATATATCATTTTTAAATTGCTCTTAATTTACTTGTGTCGCTACTGTTTCATTTTAAGAAGAGTTTTGACATCAAAGCAGCTAGCTTTTTTATGTTTTGGATCAAGTTTAAGATTATTCTTAGAATTCTTATTATTCTTACAACTTACAATGCGGTTGGATTGTTTAATATGCTTACAATTGTCCAAACATACACTGTTTGCATCTGCAAAGGGCCAACCACAAATCGAAAAGGTTCTGTGGAGTTCAGTGGAGCAACATGAAAACAAAGCACAGATGTGCGGCAAAGTTCAGTCATTAAGCGCATTTACTTTCCAGCATTAATTACTATTATAATGTTTGTTTGTTTTTTAGTTTTTTACCTTTATAACAGATCTTTGTCTACTGGTAGCGGCCGTTAGACCTGCTTCAGTCGACGCAAGTGTTTTCCCGGTAGTGGTAGTAGTAGCAGTAGTATTAGTGGCGAGAAGAGAATTAGGAATACGGACGCAAACAGACCTTAATTAAACACCTACGCGTGTCCCCTTTTATGTAAACTCACGCACGTGAACGCATGTTGTTAATACCTGTGTTTGTCGTAAGGTTTGTGCCGCCGTGCGCCGGGAGCACTTGCGTCCGTTGTTGTGGGCACTAAAACGGCGCTCCCTAACTAGCCGGCGGGGTCACCCTGGGAGCCACGGGGGGCCCCCACACAATGCCCTGGCAGCGGTGTGTCTTTTACTAGGCCCCGCGCCGCTGGCTTTACGAGCGCCAGACAGCTCCCCTTCACGCCATAAAGCCGTCAACAGGGGAACAAAGAGGGCAGGTGCCGAGGGCTGCATTGAGAGCTCACCTGCGCCCAGCGGGAAACGCTCTGCGTCCGGCCCAGCCAAGAGGCCCTCCACATTCGCAAAAACCCCGCTCGCCTGGCGCTAACGGGGCCACGGCGTGCGCGGGGCTCTGGTGCTGAGGCCAACCCCCCCCGAGACGGAGGCCGAGTCCTCTGCACTTGGGTGAACCGCAAATGCCGTGGTTAATGTTTTTTCTTCCGTGGATCTTACGGGGGGCCCCTTCGGACGCGAAACAGGCTAAAACAGGTCGCTAAACTCTGTTATTATCCGGATTTGAAAGGTAGATGTTAGTGCTTTGGGAGCCGGCCAAGCAGGGCGGCTTTTCAGAGTTTCGTTGCGGAGGTAAATTAGAGCAGGACGTGGGATATTAGGGTGTGTGAGTTGTAGGTGTGTTGATGTTGATTTACATCAGGGAGTGGCATTTTGGAGGATAGGGAGGGCCACAAAGAAAATGTGTCCTCAGTACCCCGAGGGCCACAATGTGACCCCTGCGCTCCCACCAGTAGGGTATTTTAAGCCCGTCATTTAATCAGCCGACTATAGCGACTCATTTCATGATAACGACAGAATATATTCCGGCAATCAAAGTTTACCCTACACATTTTTCGCCTGTTTACGACTGTAAAACCAAGAATTGGGGGGCCGGCAGTTGCCCATCCCCGGTTCACATCGCAGGAAAGCTGAAATGCACGCGAGACAGTTGGGCGGAAGACTTAGAGAGATACTTCTAGGGAGCCGGGCAAACAGAGCCCCTGTGGGAGAGGCAGATGGCAAAGCTTAGTGACAGGCAGCCACAGGTAGGCATGGCAGGCGTCCGGCCGGCAGGCTGTCGGTGGGAGCAGCCGAAGCGCTGCCGCCCCGGCCTCAGTGACAGATGTGTGGTGAATCTTTAACTCTGCTCGTTCCCGCATCTGTCCCTGCTCTCCGCGAGGTTGCCTCTCCTCGGCCCCCTCCTGTGAGAAAGAGGCGAAAAAAAGAGACAGAGCTATCAGTGAACTTATTGATTGGTCCAGGCTGCCCTGGCCGGCTTCATTTAATGACCTCTGGGAGTCATTATTGAAAAGTCATTGTCTTTGTGATTAGTTCACACTTTCCCCCCTAGACCATATGGGAATCCGCCTGTTGCAACCTCAAGGGTGACATTTTTTAATCAGCAACTGTTGAGGGTTTAAAAGCAAATCTGGACATATTAGATATTTTGTTTAGATGTTTAATCAAATTCAAAAAATTAGGTCGCACTGAGGGGGGGGGGGAAAAGTCATTGTCTTTGTGATTAGTTCACACTTTCCCCCCTAGACCATATGGGAATCCGCCTGTTGCAACCTCAAGGGTGCCATGTTTTAATCAGCAACTGTTGAGGGTTTAAAAGCAAATCTGGACATATTAGATATTTTGTTTAGATGTTTAATCAAATTCAAAAAATTAGGTCGCACTGAGGGGGGGGGGCGGGGGGTGTTTCTTGACTGAAACAGCAAACCCTCTCATTGTGTCTATTTAAATCCTACGATAGGAAAAAAAAAAAAAAAGTATCACTGACAGTACAAATGATACATCCCACTTTATACTCATTTATACATTTGGTCTGATCTCCTCAGACTGCCCCAATGGCGGGGACAGTGTCCCTCTCTCTTTCCCCACTCAGCCATGGCACTGGCTGGAGAAGGTTTATTTTAATTGAAAATTAGCAAAACAAAACAAGGGCAAGAGGATCCCTGAATGGGGCCCCTTTCTCTGGGAGCTCCTGTGCCGTTGAATAATGCATATGGGAGAAAGTAAACAGCAGCCGCGGGCCTTGCTGGGGGAACAATGGGCCGCACACAGCCCAACCAGGGCGCCTGATTTTATTACTGGCCTGTCAATCCCCCCAGCCTGGGAACTGTGGGACCTAGGCCAGGCAGCAGCTGCTGACCGCTCCACACTGACCCAACACACCCAACAACCTGCAGCACCACACTCTCGCACCGATGCATACCTCCACTGGCTGCACTGTCCACTCCCAATTTGTCTGTTCACACACACACACACACACACACACTCAACATGGGAGCCAACGTAAGAGCACTGAGCCGAATCCGTTTCCTGTTTGAAGGGAAAATCCGTTCCTGGTGGTTTATCTGAACTGGTCAGCGGTTTATTTTCAAAGAAAAGTTGCCTCAAACGAGTTGTGTCCGAAAAGGATCTGACCCAATAATCAATAATGGTTCAGTGGCCGATTTATTTTTCCACTTTCTGGTAAAATGTTGTTTTCTTTGAATGCATTGTTTGCGTGTATATATTTGTTTTTCTTAGATCAGACCTGTCCAATATTAGAGGCTGCGGGCCGGGGTCACCCTGGCCACTTCGGAACTTTTTCCTTCCGTTAGACCATTCTTTGTGTGTGTCCCCTCGCCGGGCATTGAGATTCTGGTCTTGCTTCTGCCTTCAGCCAAGTCCCAGTTGCCATGCCGACTGGCAACCGGTCTCCCAGGATGAGTAATGATGTGATGTGGCTGTGCTCTAAAGTTCCAACAAAGACCTTATTACCGCTGCAGCACCTCATAACAAACCATTGTTGTCAAGTGCTCCTGATATTAACCTGCCTGGTCTGGGGCTTCCTCCCTTCACCGAGGAGTGTGTGTCTGTGTGTGCGTGACTGTAATTGTGTAAGTAGTTTGATGATGAAGGTCGGTCCAAAAGAGCCAAACTTTTCAGAATTCTGCTCTCAATTTTCTTGATAATCTTTACACGGAAAATGAAAGTAATAACTTTCAAATGTGGCTGTTCATAAATATTTTGGGGTGAATTCGGCACGGTCAGGCTGAGCAGCAAACTTTTGTTTCATCCTGTGCCCTCATTTAATCAGGAACTAAACAACAATCCCAAACATTTTTATTTATTTTTTTGTGTAAAAAAATAAAATTTTGGTCGGATGAAGCATCTATGATTCCAGTCTCCCAAAAGAAATCACTTCACCTCAGCGAACAGCATCCCCGGCCCGTGAACCGTCCCCGGTGGTCAGACCCCAGCCAAGTGTGAACTGCCATAAAGAAGAGGTGAGTGTGTGCGCGTGTGCGCGTGTGTGTGTGTGTGTGTGTGTGGTTGGGGCTGAGGGCTATACAGGCAGGGTGATGCCACAGGATGTTTGAGTGTTTGACTTGGTTTAACAACATCCTCTGACAGAGACACCACAGGCTGCAGATGAGGCGAGAGATAAGAAACAACTGTGATCCAGGCCTTCACCCCTGCCATTGTCCTGCTTATCTCTAATGTAGCGCTATCTGCTAATAATGGGGAGGAGACGGGGGAGAGGTGGTTGTCACTTTGTCATATTCAAAACACAATTTTCTTTTTGCTTAATTAAGGTGTGGCCGAGGGCAATTGTCACTATTGGAGCGGACCAACTTGCCCGTGTGTTTGCGTTTGAGTTTGGTGTCTGCAGCGAACACATAGCATGTGGTATAACTTCAGATATTTGCACACGCACACGCACAATCAAACAAAGCAAAATTAATCCCTCGTCATGGCAGAGTCATCAGCTGCGCAAACCAAGCGATTCCGATGCGTGTCGATGCCTTAATGGGCTGCTCTCAGAGCGGAGCCCTTGTTGTTTCAGCCCGATGAGGCGTACACTCTGGTGCATCGCATGTGATATCTTGTCCTCTTGTCCTCTCCCGTTTCCTTTGCTCCGGCTGAAAAAGGGTCCGCCCAGGGGGTTATCGGCGCAAGGATCACCACTTTAGCCCCAGAGTCCGTCGGAAGGGGGGAGGGGCCGCCCGACCTGCGTGCATCCCTGTTGCCGTGGGAAACCGCATCCATCAAATAGAGTCGAGCATTTACCTGCGCGGCTCAGGTGACGGCGGAGGAGGGGCCGGGGGGAACTGGGGGGGAGGGGAGGATGTGGGTTGCCCAGGGGTGAGAGCGTAACCCTGACCCTGTGGAGGCAGTGGTGGGGTGTGTGTGTTTGTGTGAGGGGGAGGGGGGGGGGGGGGGGGGGGGGGGGGGGGGGGGGGGGGGGGGGGGGGCGGTGTTGGACATCGTGGGCTGGGTCAGCAGCAGCCCATGGCCTGGCCCTCATGTCCCGGAGGCAGACAGGCAGTGGTGGGAATTTTGCCTTCCTATAACGGGGCCAGTTGTCCCTCGAGAGATGGTCCCCTTTCTGGCAGTATCAGCTGTGTAACACCCCCCCCCCCCCCCCCCCCCCCCCCCCCCCCCCCCCCCCCCCCCCCCCCCCCCCCCCCCCCCCCCCGCCCACGGGAAAAAAAACACGACAACACACACACCCCCACCCCCTCCCTCTCATCTCCTCAGCAATACCACAGCAGGAGTAGTAGAGCAAGTTCAAACGCACACAGCGTCAACTTCCACTCCATGGGGTGAAGTTGTGCCCCATTCATTGTAGTGTGTTAATAAGGAAAGGTTGTCATTTTCCAATTTTGAATCACTAAGCAACTATATACGGATTCTTGTTACATGGCCAGTCAGATAACTACGCCTGAAGAGGGAATTTATTTATATATATATATGTGTGTATGTGCCCGAGCATGTGCATGCATATAAGTCATTTATAAAAATGAGCAGGGTGTGGCGTTTGCTCCGCTGTGATCACGGGCTATGTCATATTTCATCGAAAAACTCTTCCTTCAAAATTCTTAAGGAAGTAATTAAAAATAAATCACCACCCCCACATTTATTAGAAACTCCGTTATAGATACTGTAGAGGCATTAATTACACTCAGTCATTAAAAGTAGACTATGTCTCCAATTTTAATTACAATCATTCTTTAACGTGACTGCTTTGAAAAAAAAACAAAAAAAAAAAACGCATCATAATTCTCAAACTCTAATGAAGCTAACTTCCGTCAAAAAAAAAAAAAAAAAGACGATTCCTGTGACATATCCCATATTATTTAGAATCAGTTTTCCCCCTTGAATAAATCACTACTGTGACAATGCAAAACAGAGCGGAGGATAAGAGGGATATTTGGTTACACCTGGTGATATGTAGATAAGATTAAATTTGAGACAGAGGGATGGAAGGGCTGGGAGGGGATTGAGAGAGAGAGAGGTTTCGTCACTGGTGCATGAAGAACAACATCTAAGGTGGCTGGGGCAGGGGGCCAGGGGGCTGTCAGAGGGCTGAGGCTGGTGGCCGGGTGTTATCGGTGCCGCGGAGGAACTAATCCTTGGATTCCCGACGAGACAGGCTCCGGGAGACGGGGCACCTGAGAGAAGGGGCTGGAGAAGATGGCCGAGGGGTCGAGGGGTCGTGTTTACCTGCAGCCGGAATTTCCTCTGGGAACTGATAAGACCCAGGGAGGGGAAGTGCTCGGTTCCAGGTGAGTGCAGAGGGGCCCGCAAAATGACACCATACACAGCCATGCACCCCCCAGTCCACCCACCCGATGCTCCACCCTCAGACGCGCACACCAGCAGGTCACCTAGATTGACTATACTGACCGTCTCTCTCTTTTTTTTTCACAATTGCGAGCAGAAAACCTGTCCCTCACTGGAGGTATTGCACCAAATGCACATCTGAACTTTTGACGACTACTCCTGATTTAGTTTAAGTTTTTTTTTTGCCATGTTTATCCAGTGCCTTATCAGACAATGTGTTAAAACGGACGCGCACACTAAACTTTGTGATCTCTTTCGGGAAATGGAAATATCCTTCTCCCAGCTTCCAGGGGGGGGGGGCGATAATGACTGGATGTGTTTCTGAGCTTGTTTATTGACAAACGGATTGAGCTGTGCTATTTGGCGACTTGTTCTGGGCGTGTCGCTGGAGCAGGCAGCTGTGATATGGCTGAGGTGTCGCTTTGTTTGTTTTCCTTCTCCCTTCTTCCTCTTCCTCACCTGGCTCCGCTCCGAGGCCCTACCCCCGGCACCTCGCTTGAGAGGGGTCAGTGAGCTAGAACATGTTAACAAGCGCAGCCACGACCGCCGCATTGAAAGACACACACGTGCTCAAGACAGCGGCGGCAGCGGTCTTGGGTGGGCACACCCGAGGACGGGCGTCAAAACAAAAAGATAGACTTTAAGAACAATCATTTTCTAAGACGTGATCGTGAAAAGCATTCGTTTTAGGGAGACTGATCTGTTCCTCGTAGGTTTTAAAAACACGTCCAAGGGGTATACTCTAATTATCGTGGGTCGTTTTTCATTGTTGGGGATTAATGTGTGAAAACACTTCCTGAACTGTGTATTTGATGAAACGAAATTTGTGAAAAAAAAAACTTTATCCAGCAGGGCAGACCAGAGTCTGAACTGCCCCGTAAATGGACGTACCGAATCTCGAGCAACGCGATGTGAACCTCGACACCTGCTCATGTAAATAAGTGTTTGTGTGGCTGGCTTTTGTTCCAGAAGATCTCCAGTTTTTTTTGTCTTTGACCATGCAGCGTGGTTGTTCTCCTCAGCCGAGGAGACGACAGTGGCGGGAGGCAGGCGCGTAATGGTACACTCCTCTGGTCTCCTCTTCTCCATCTCCTCGTGCCCTCTCCCCTCCGCTTCCGACGCCGCAGAAAGCCTCATTAGTGCCAAGGAGCTTCTGAGGTAGCACACGGCTGCCATTGTGGCCAATCCAAACATCAGGTCCTCTCCATCCGAGCCCCCCACTTCAGAACCCCCAACCAAATCCCATTTTCAGGCTCTGCAGCTGCCCGGCTCTGCCAGAGCACTTAGCTGTGTCATTCTATCCGGCTCTCCAGGCCTCTGAGGAAACAGGCCTGTTTTGTGCTTGGCAGTCTCTGATATGACTCCAGAAATGGAAATGAAGCCATGGATCTTCATTAGGAGAGGCAGGTGTCCGCAGAGACCCGGCCCAGGTGAAGGAGTGGGGTGGAGGCGGCGCGGCAAGCGGAGGCGAAGGTGGGTGAGGGTGGGGGGGGGCGGTTGGATTGTTTGGGGTTTCGATCCTTAAAGCCCCCCCCATTACATACACACACACACACACACACACACACACACAGACACAAGCACACACTTCTTCACCATCGTCCTCCCACCCCGCCACACCCCACCCTACACCTCCACCCCGGCACCTAATTGCCCATGTAATGAGCTGCGGTGAATGGGATTACTTGTGTGGAGGCACTTGAGGACCCCGTGCATTGGGGGGCACCTCCTGCAGCCCCTCATCTCCAGGGAATATATTGAGGATGATGTTTTCTATGAAGCACAGGGGCAAAAACCTCCTCGCTGCATCTGGCCTCGTTGCATTAGGCCCTCCACGGCTCCCCCCCCCCCCCCCCCCCCCCCCCCCACACACACCCCCTTGGGGCCTTTTGTTTTCCTAATTATTCATTACAGAGAGGTGGCCTTCTCTTTGAAACCTGTGGAGGTGGATGAGGCTTGGCGCTGACCCACAAAGCACCAGAGGATCCCGGAGCCTGAGACGTGTCTTTGTGACAGAACACCTGTTATTTCCCCCCGCTCGATCAACTTTGCCCCCTGTCCTCTAACAGCACATTAGCACATTTAGATGGCAAAATAAAACACAAGCATAGTTGCGGATGTTCATGAATTAAATACGGCACCAAAATCCCGTCCATCTGTCGTCTTTTTGATTTATTCGGCGTTTGCTGGGATGTTTTGCAGTCATTGCAGCAAAGGACATAAAGGTTAGTCTTGTTTGTTTCCATCCCGACTCATGTGTATGATGCAGTATCAGAGACAAGCGCGCCCGATATAAATCAGCCGCACGATCCCAGGGGCCCGAACCTTCGAGGCTATGCAAACATTATCTTGTGAGTTCCATCCAGTAAAATAGACTGTACTGTTCTGGTGTGTGTGGGTGCGTGGGTGCGCAAACTGAGGCGGGCTCTCCATGGTGCCCGGGGCTGCTTCTCTTCTCACGCTGTTTTTGGTAAAATATTAGCCCCCGCAGCCCTGTGCGGGGCGGCTGACAAATAGAGGGCCGTTGTCCCCCTTCTCTGGCGGGGCTGAGGGTTAATGATCCCAGTTTCTGGGGGTTAAAACCTGCCAGTAAGCCTTTCTCCTGCACCCCAACAGATGTTGCTAGGACTTTAATGTGGTTATCAAATCGAGTGCCCTCTGAGCTCCGGGGGCTCATTGTGTGTGGATGCATTCCAGGGCCTCGCCGTGGTGACAAGGCACCCTGGGCCCAAGCCGGGCTCCCGCTGAGTCTTCCAGCAGCCTCTCAGGGCTGACAGCTAGGGCTGCCCCCCCCCACCTCCTCCTCCGCCGGGCCCTCCCTGCTCCTGCCCCCTGATCCTGTCCCCACGGTGTCATAAAGTCATCCTCCCAGTCCCCTCTATCCCACAGTGGCCCTCTCCGTCACACTGCCCTCACAAATAGGCCCACTCACTCACTCACTTTCACTAGCCCACTCACATTTTTCGGTCGCACACATTTCAGCACCCCCCCCCCCCCCCCCCCCCCCCCCCCCCCGCTCCCCCCCCCCCCCCCCCCCCCCCCCACCCCGCACAGACACGCATTTATCCACTGATTACCCACACACACATTTACCTGTGATCAAATGTTTACATGTTGGCGGGGGATTCGCGTGAAATAAGCGTGTAAAATGTGTCTCAGATAATGTTTCCACATTTGATAGCTATTTAAGGTCAAGGAAATCACTCTGTGATCCAGAGTCCAAGTGTATGGAATATTTTGGGTGTTGTTGGCAGGTAATTATTTCTCTCTTTCTCCGCAAGCACGTGATGGCTCAGATTGTAAACAGGCCCAGTTCTCAGAGGTGTCACAAGTACCTCCCAGTTGAATAGCTTATAGTCTCAGAGGGGATACTGAAGCCCCGGGGTCAACCTGGGCTTTCTCCGCACTTCTCTGCATATACAGTGTCAATGCCGGCAGCTGTGGAATTGTTTGTACACAGATGCACGGGTGCTTGATGATAATTGCCTCGCAGCTGCACTCTGGGGCTGGAACTGGGTGTTGTGTTCCCCTTCGGTGGCTCATATTGTGTGTGAAACGTGAAGAGCGAGAATGTGGGAAACAGTCGTAATTAAAGTATTCTGTAACTCAATTAAGGACACCCCCCCCCCCCCCCCCCCCCCCCCCCCCCCCCCCCCCCCCCCCCGTATTCTGTAACTCAATTAAGGACACCCCCCCCCCCTGCCCCCTCCCTCCCAGTCCCCTAAGTCCTAACGGCTATCCTACACCTACCCCCTGTTAAAAGAGACCAGACCACTGTCTATATGGGAGTCTGTGGCCTCTGCAGCCTTAGTTGCCCGGCCCCAAGGCCTCGAGTGTTTAACTAATGTCAGGATTGGTTGCATTGAAAAAGAGAAGGATTTGTTATGTGAAAATGTGAGGAATAAGAGGACCTGTGAGGTGGAGAAAAGACACTGGAGTGGAATTAATAGGAAATTGCTGTTCCACGAAGGGCCGTGAACCTGGTTACCAGGGAGGTGAGACACTCATTATAGCCATGAGTCATTTTTCATAAGCGGCTATCAACTCGCTTTGCCCAGAAGATGGATGGATGACAATTACACTGATAAAAAAGCTCACATACATTTATTGGCAGGAATAGAGCACTCAACAGAATCATTATAGCATTATTTTTGACTTACCTTTTCAAACCAGCTATAATATGTCATACATGTAAAAACAAAAAAAGAAAAAACACACATTTTGCTGTATAAGGTGTCCTAAATATTTAGAAGTGTGATATTTCTATAGCATAAGTTTCTGGCAAAGAAAATGTAATGTCTTTTGTTTCTTCAAAATTGCTCCAAGCTGGTTGCCGGGCGATGTGTCTGAGCACTTTGAACAGTGACAGGCAACAATCAAGGTGCTCAATTAACTGTATAATGATTAAGACATCAATTACCAAATTGATTGATGAGGCCAAATGATCCGATTCATTTTCTCCATCCAGCGTAAAGAATTGGAGGCAGCTATTTGAGGAAATGTGTTGATGAATGGTTTGGATGTGCATTAAGCTCTGTGCCATGATAATGTGTGCAATTTAATGTGATGAGAAAAAGGCTGTAAACACTAAAACATTTAGAGCAGAATATCACTAAGCGTAAACATTTACAAGAGAAGGCGATGCAATTTGTTAGTATAAGTGAATCAAATATTCATATTTGCAAGTCGCCATAAATAAATGTTTACTTTATTTACTTCTTCATTTACTTCTCTTTACCATTTTGTTCAGTACGTGCTTTGATTGAATAAGGAGGTCTATGTATCAGATGAATGCATTGCTTTTTCTTTATTGCCACTGATGGCAATGATGTTCCTCTGCCCCTCTAACAATGGCCAAAACAATGTTTGAAGAGCGCCTTGAGACCAGCTTGGACTAAGGCCTTCGGTTTTATTCTGTTCGTGTTGTCAGTGTGTAGAGGGATAATTGAAGCGATCCTTGACTATGGGATCTATTTATACAGAGCATAATTCCCTCTGTATTCAGGCATTATCATGGTGTCAGAACAAGCACAATGGCACAATAAGGTCAATATAATGAAACTCCAAAACAATATGGTGTCATTCGTATAGCATAAAGTGAGCCACTCCCGGTTTGCTTGTTTTTTTGTAACAGTTGTTGCTGACTATATTGAGCCGAGTACACAATTATGATTATCATTAAGTGATGAATGTATTCTCAGATTAATTGTCATTTTGGGGAGAAAACGAAGCAATCCACAAATAAAATACACAAAAGTATAGCGTCTTTATCTCTTCAATAAATAAACCTAAATCTGACTTGCTTTTTAAATTCTAGTTTAAGTTTCTTTTAGAAGATTGCTAAATGCCCCATTTATTGATCCGTTGAAGCTAATAGCCCTTCTTTTGGTCCCACGAATACAAATGTTCTTAGAAGGATTTCTAATATGATTAGTATTATTAGTCATGGTATTTGTATTACCGGTAGTAGTAGTAATAGTTGTCGTATTGTTGAAACACTATTATGATCCAATTTTATTCCTAGCACCAAACAGTCTATGAAATATAATTTTATTTGTGCCGCTTTTGACCTTATTTCTTTATTTTCAGTATTCTGTTAAACTTGACAAGAATCCTGAGCCAAAATGATCGGTTATCTGCTTTTTGCCATTAGCGATTTGACAAATACCCTCTATACAACAGGCCCATATCATTCTGCTTGACTTTCCCCTTGGCCTGAATTCAGTTATTGATTGCCTGTTCAGTTTCACTTGGAAAAGGTTGATAAAAGGAGGTTTTCACTTTCTCAATTCGATGTGACAGCTCCCTAACAAGAATAATGGAAGGCACCCATTCACAGGCAAATCAAGCTAATCCAGCGTGCCCCTCCACTCTCAATGGAGAAGTCACAGTCCTTCCCGGCCCATTCCATCACAAGCCTCTCTCTTCAGAAACCTTCCAAGTTAGCCAGAAAAAAAAGCAATGTTGTCCTATGTCCTTCATAAGACAACATTGCTCTTTGTACGGCCCTCTCCCTCACCATGGAATGGATAAATAGGTCACTAAATGTAAACAAAACAGAAGCAGTTTGTTTTATGTGTAATCTGATTTCACCGATTCCCGACTTCCAATTCCGATTGTTGTCAGTGGCTTTTAGACGGATATTTGTTGACACTTGAGGTTGATTTGACTTGACATTAGAAGTACTTAAATGATCATTATTATTGAAAATGATTTTCAGAACACAACATGTGAACCAATTGTCTTGCAGCAGAGTTAGAGCAGCATGTGCGCTGTTATTAGTAAGGCTCCCCTCTCCTCCCCTGCTCTTCACAGGAATGAGCTGTGGCTTTTCCTCTAATCTCTCTAGGCAACGTTGCACGTGTGTCTGTGTGAGTCATAATGCATAAGTAAGCAACATACTCTCACTTTGATGACAAGAAGGGCACTGAATGAAAAGGTGAAAACAACACAAATACACTCAATGTAATTGTTTGCGTAGTGTTTATATTTACATTTTAAAAGAATGCTCCAACTCGTCCTCCGTCTTGTGTCCAGGAACATAGCGGCCTCATTCACGTTTGACTTTACAAGCCTGAACAATGACGGTGTAAGACTTTGGTCAGACCATTAAAGTGCCACAGGTTCACTCCCATTCTGCTTTTGGATGAGAGAAAGGGGAGATTAACATTATTTTGCTTTATCCGCCACACACAAGCGTCAAAACCATAAAACACAACCCAAAGGCATCCCCGTCCCTCTGTGAATGTGCACTTGTTACCGCTCTCAATTTGCCTTTTCAGCCCCCTCTAAGGAGACAAGGCCCAATCACAATATTGTCAAGGCTCTGTTGGTTTTCTGGTTCAAATCCTTGTTCACGCTGTTTGCTGAGTACTCATCTGCTGTGACAGCCTTCAGACAAACAGCCAGTCGTGAAAGAGGTCTCCCACAACCAGATCTTTCCTGCTGAAACGCTCCTTTCTCTCTCCATCAAGTGGAACCCAGCCTATTGAGTTAGCCCCTGGGATCCATCCATTGAGGTGGGCTATGGGCCAGTGCTTCGCCCCCTCCTCGCCCTGGGCCACCCTCATTCTCCCAGGACACCTGTACCCCCAAAAAACTCCAATCGTGGGAACCTTTCTCGCTGCCCCTGCCACCTGAGCTGCCCGCTGTGCCAGCTGGGAACATCTGACGACGCCATTGGGAGTCAAGGCACACCGAGACCAAAGATAGTCACAGCGTGCCAGCTTGATTGAGCGCGAGAGTACTTTTTTCTTTTTTTTTTCACCGGCAAACTCTTGTGCTTCTCGAATTCGGTGGAAATGAAGGAACCTGCACCGGCGTTATGAATCGAACTCGGGATCACTTTGTGATCTATGGCGACCATTTGCACATCTGAAATATCTATATACTGACGAAAAAAAGAAGAAAAAAAAACACACATTGGCAGCCTCCCGCTCACAGCTCTCCCCGTGCGCACACACAACCTCCCCTCGTGCACCCCTACCCTCTAAATCTCCATGGCACACTGCAAAAAATGGCATCAATTAATCAACATTCATGAACCGTTTACTTGAGCTCTCCTTTGTGTGCTGCAGGGCCTAATCCAGACAGAGACCAGGCTGTTCTGCAGCAGTGCAGACTGCGTCACTCCACCCTTTGTGGGAGAAACCCATCAACTGGTGTTTCAGGGAAATGTCTCCCCCCACTGAGAGCCTGTAACCTTCCCCCTCTCTCACCCTCTTCCTCTTGTGCCCCCTCAGTACTCGGGGCAGGAAGCTCCATCTCTTCGAGGAGGCCATCCATCCATCCATCTTGCCTCTTCCAATGCAATTCACAGCCGCTTCACATGTATGAAGACATCTGTCCATATTTCATCAGTTATTCCATTTTGCTGCAAATGATCCCACCCTCCGTCGCCACCCACGAGGGAGGCAGCTATTTGAATGTGCTGATACTTTCCTGCATAATAACCTGCCAATTCTTTGCCTTGCAGAAGAAGCAAGTTTAATTGGGCTGTGCATTTAGAGCTCTTCTACAATTACACAATTACAGCGGAGATGCATTTCTGCACGTTGTGATGTTTGCCCCAATTTACTGCACTTTTCATACAGTTTAGCCCTGGTTCCCTTTTCAGAGGATGCAAATTTGGCTCATTTGGCTTCAAATGAAGCATAATTGCACATATTGAAATCTACACCTTTCTACAAGAGGTTCCTGCCAGTTAGTTCTCATTAAACCTAAAGAGAACAAAAGTTCCCAATTCCATTTCAGCACACAAGCCATCTGTGTCATCTTGTGTTAAAAGCAAGGAAATTGGAGGCAAAATGGAAGCTTAAGTGCATGGATGGAAAACTTAAAAAATCAGTTTGTTGAAGTTAGTGAGTGCACCCCATCCCACCCTCCCAAATCGAAAGTTTTCTAAATTTATCACAAGAAGCATGAATAGGTAATGTATGAATTGGAATTGGATATTTAATCCGAACACTTCGTCACAAAAACAAAATATAAACAAAATAAAGCACACGTATAAATAAAAAAACAAACTAATGGACATGGCTGATTAAAATCAAAGCTATTTACATCGTTTTTCAAATACAGACTGTGTTTGCTGTTTGCAACCTGAAAACATTTCAATTAAGCACGGCCTAATTAGTTCGAAGGGCATGTGCGGTTGGCCTCTCCACATTCAAAAAAAGAATGGCGTGTCAACCCCGACATGTGATCACCATTAAAGTGTTTCCCTCTCTTTCCTCTTCTTTTATATCACCGTCCCGAAAGTTATAGAAAAAAAACTCTTTTTTTCCTAAAAGGCCCTCTGAGTCTCAAGTGCTGGCCTGAGCCCACTCCAAACAATGCCGCACAGATACTGTTTAAATTCATATCCGCTCTTCCTTTCTTACCGGGGGACAACACAACAAACCACTGACCCACTGATACACAATTAGAAGTGATGCGGCAGTTAAGGCTACAAGCAACTCCGTTTAACAGTCTGTCTTTGACCCTCCACCACTGAATAAATATAATGCCCCCAATGAGAGTAAGACACTGAGGTAGAGTGAAAAGGGAGCTGGGGAAGATTTTAAGCCAGAGATAAGTAGTTAAAGACCTTTATGGAGTATAACACCATTATCCCTGCTGAATAAAAATAGGATTTAGTGTTTTTTCCACTTAATTTAAATCAAAAGAGTCCCCACCTTACATATTGCACTGGTAATGTAATGGAGAGAGACCCACAAAAAAGGCATTGTGGCTCTGACACCTCCTATAGTGGGACTGTGTTGTCCTGTTAGCAAAGGGGAGAGAAAGCTTTTTCTTCCCCGCATTGCTATCTGCTAACACATTCTAATTGATGCTGCTGCATTCCTCCACTGGATGCATTCAGTGAATAACGAGCCTCGCGCTGAATACCCATGAATTGGTCCCCACCAAGCAAAGCAGTAAAGCCTTTGGCCCCCCCATCCCTCGGCCTCCCCGCACCGCCACCATCGCAACCACCACCGGGCACCGCACCTCCCCTTCCAAAACTTTCCCCAAAGCTCTACTCTAGCTTTACTGCCCATTAAAGCACAACCATTGTGCAGAGATTCAGTCCACAAAAGCTGTCAATCTCTGCTGGCCCTCCAAAGCTTGGACTCACACAGACTGGAGTGACAGACCTCCCCTTCCCCTCCACCCCCACCAACCCACCCCGGGTCCCCCTGAAAATCCTCTCCCTGAAAACTTCTCAGCTAACTATCCCCCCCACCACCCCTCCATCCTCTCTCTCTCTCTCTCTATCCCTCTCTCTCTCTCTCTCTCTATCTCCCCTGCTCTCTCCCCCCTCTCCCCTGCTCTCGCCTGCTCTCTCTCGCTCTCTCCAGCCCCAGCGCACAAAGCATCAATCTGTCTTCAGCCCCAGCACCCTTGGCCCTTTGTCCCATCTGCAGGTGCCTCTGAAAGCACCCACGGTCGCCCCAGCCTCTGCACACGCCACGCCTAGTCCAGGAACAGGAACTGCTGACAAAGGCCCAGTGTGGGAATGAGGGATGCGTGGAGGGAGGGGGGGTGGTGGTGGTGGTGGTGGTGGTGGGTGGGTCGGTGGGGTGG